>CM050165.1:283860282-284078923 GCA_027410445.1 Discoglossus pictus | reverse complement strand
AAACACCCCTCACACTTATCCCTAACACCCCTCACGCTAACCCTAACACCCCTCACACTTATCCCTAACAAAACTCACCCTAACACCCCTCACACTTATCCCTAACACCCCTCACCCTAACACCTAACCCTAACCCCCTCACACTTATTCCTAACACCCATTACCCTAACCCTAACACCCCTCACACTTATTCCTAACACTCCTCACCCTAACCCTAACACCCCTTACACTTATCCCTAACACCCCTCACCCTAACCCTAACATCCCTCACACTTATACCTAACACCCCTCACCCTAACCATAACACCACTCACACTTATCCCTAACACCCCTCACCCTAACACCTAACCCTAACACCCCTCACACTTATCCATAACACCCATCAACCTAACACCTAACTCTAACATTCTCACACTTATCCCTAAGACCTATAACCCCTCACACTTATTCCTAACATGCCTCACCCTAACACCTCATACACTTATCCCTAACACCCCTCACCTAACCCTAACACCCCTCACACTTATCCATAACACCTCTCACCCTTACACTAACACCCCTCACACTTATCCCTAACACCCCTCACCCTAACACCCCTCACACTTATCCCTAACACCCCTCACCCTAACACCCCTCACACTTATCCCTAACACCCTTCACCCTAACACCCCTCACACTTATCCCTTACACCCCTCACCCTAACCCTAACACCCCTCACACTTATCCCTAACACCCTTCGACCTAACCCTAACACCCCTCACACTTGTCCCTAACACTCCTTACCCTAACCCTAACACCCCTCACACTTATCCCTAACACCCCTCAAACTAACCCTAAAACCCCTCACACTTATCCCTAACACCCCTCACCCTAACACCTAACTCTAACCCCCTCACACTTATCCCTAACACCCTTCACCCTAACCCTAACACCCCTCACACTTATCCCTAACACCCCTCAAACTAACCCTAAAACCCCTCACACTTATCCCTAACACCCCTCACCCTAACACCTAACTCTAACCCCCTCACACTTATCCCTAACACCCCTCACCCTAACACCTAACCCTAACACCCCTCACACTTTTCCCTAACACCACTCACCCTAACCCTAACCCCCCTCACACTTATTCCTAACATGCCTCACCCTAACACCCCTCACACTTATCCCTAACACCCCTCACCCTAACAATAACACCCCTCACACTTATCCCTAACAACCCTTACCCTAACCCTAACACCCCTCACACTTATCCCTAATACCCCTAACCCTAACACTAACACCCCTCACATTTATCCCTGACACCCTTCACCCTAACCCTAAAACCCCTCACACTTATCCCTAACACCCCTCACCCTAACACCTAACCCTAACCCCCTCACACTTATCCCTAACACCCTTCACCCTAACCCTTACACCCCTCACACTTATCCCTAACACCCCTCACCCTAACACCTAACCCTAACACCCCTCACACTTATCCCTAACACCACTCACCCTAACACCCCTCACACTTATCCCTAACACCCCTCACCCTAACCATAACACAACTCACACTTATCCCTAACACCCCTCACCCTAACACCTAACCCTAACACCCCTCACACTTATCCATAACACCCATCAACCTAACACCTAAACCTAACATTTTCACACTTATCCCTAAGACCTAACCACCCTCACACTTATTCCTAACATGCCTCACCCTAACACCCCTCTTACTTATCCCTAACACCCCTCACACTAACAATAACACCACTCACACTTATCCCTAACACCCCATACCCTAACCCTAACACCACTCATACTTATCCCTAATACCCCTAACCCTAACCCTAACACCCCTCACACTTATCCCTAACACCCCTCACACTTATCCCTAACACCCTTCACCCTAACCCTAACACCCCTCACACTTATCCCTAACACCCCTTACCCTAACCCTAACACCCCTCACACTTATCCCTAACACCCCTCACCCTAACCCTAACACCCCTCACACTTATCCCTAACACCCCTCACCCTAACACCTAACCCTAACACCCCTCACACTTATCCCTAACACCCTTCACCCTAACCCTAACACCCCTCACACTTATCCCTAACACCCCTCACCCTAACACCTAACCCTAACACCCCTCACACTTATCCCTAACACCATTCACCCTAACCCTAACACCACTCACACTTATCCCTAACACCCCTCACCCTAACCCTAACACCTAACACCCCTCACACTTATCTCAAAAAAGTGAGTATACCCCTCACATTTTTGTAAATGTTTTATTATATCTTTTCATGTGACAACAAATGACACCCTGCTACAATGTAAAGTAATAAGTGTACAGCCTGTATAACAGTGTAAATTTGCTGTCCCCTCAAAATAACTCAACACAAAGCCATTAATGTCTAAACTGTTGGCAACAAATGTGAGTACACCCCTAAGTTAAAATGTCCAAATTGAGGCCAATGTGTTAATATTTTGTGTGGCCACCATTATTTTCCAGCCCTTAACCGTCATGGACATGGAGTTCACCACAGATTCACAGGTTGCCACTGGAGTCCTCTTCCACTCCTCCATGATGACATCACAGAGCTGGCGGATGTCAGAGACCTTGCACTCCCCCACCTTCCATTTGAGGATGCCCCACAGATGCTCAATAGGGATTAGGTCTGTAGACATAGTTGACCAGTCCATCACCGTTACCTTCAGCTTCTTTAAGAAGGCAGTGGTCATCTTGGAGGTGTGTTTGGGGTCGTTATCATGTTGGAATACTGCCCCTCGACCCGGTCTCAGCATCAAATCCAGATGTTGGCTTTGGGAAATAGACGTATGAGTGCTGCCAGCATTGCTGCAGAAGTTATAGGGGTGGGGGGGTCAGCCTGTCGGTGCTCAAACCATACACCGCACACTGCATCAAATTGGTCTGCATGGTTGCCGTCCCATATACTGTATATTATTAAGAGAGAGAGAGAGAGAGAGAGAGAGAGATAGGAAGCAAGAGAAAGAGAGGAGGAAAAGAGCTAGTGTGGTCTCAAAATATTCATTAAATGTTAAAAATAGGTAATTTGTGAATTTAACTTTAAGAAAAAAAGAAAACAGCTTTACTGTTGTAGTAAAAATATCATTTTCACAGAGCTTGTGATTTACTGATAAACGGCATATGATATCATGTTAAGTAAAAGGAATAAACAGAGAAAGAGAGAGATACTCAGATAGGGTTATCTCAAACAAGTGTTCATTAATTAAGGTGAAAATAGATATATTCAAAATTTGATTTTAAGAAAAAAAAAAACTGAATTTTATTGTTGAAAGTGAAAGACGTATTTTCACAAAACATTTAATTTGTTTTTATTTAAATATCTACAGAACTAAGGACAGCGGTATAACGTTTTGAAAAAAAGAAAACAAAGAGCAGATCAAATGTAAAAAAATATGTTCATTATCACCCCCTTATCTTTTATGGTGCTTTCAGAACCTGACACAGAACATCATGAAACAAATGTATACAGGATAGAAGGGGATTGCAGATACTTACAGTCAGGTCCATAAATATTGGGACATCGACACAATTCTAAACGTTTTGGCTCTATACACCACCAAAATGGATTTAAAATGAAACTAACAAGATGGGCTTTAGAGTATTTACATCCAAATCAGGTGAACGGTGTAGGAATTACAACAGTTTGTATATGTGCCTCCCACTTTTTAAGGGACCAAAAGTAATGGGACAATTGGATGCTTAGCTTGTTCCATGGCCCGGTGTGTGTTATTCCTTCATTATCCCATTTACAAAGAGCAGATACAAGCTCCAGTGTTCATTTCAAATGTGCTATTTGCATTTGTTGCTGTTAACTCTCAATATGAGATGCAAAGAGCTGTCACTATCAGTGAAGCAAGCCATCATTAGGCTGAAAAAACAAAACAAACCCATAAGAGAGCTAGCAAAAACATTAGGTGTGGCCAAATCAACTGTTTGGAACATACTTAAAAAGAAAGAACGCACCGGTGAGCTCAGCAACACCAAAAGAGTTGGAAGACCACGGAAAACAACTGTGGTGGATGACCGAAGAATTATTTCCCTGGTGAAGAAAACACCCTTCACAACAGTTGGCCAGATCAAGAACACTCTCCAGGAGGTAGGTGTATGCGTGTCAAAGTCAACAATCAAGAGAAGACTTCACCAGAGTAAATACAGAGGGTTCACCACAAGATGTAAACCATTGGTGAGCCTCAAAAACAGGAAAGCCAGATTAGAGTTTTCCAAACAACACCTAAAAAAGCCTTCACAGTTCTGGAACAACATCCTATGGACAGATGAGACTAAGATCAACTTGTACCAGAATTATGGGAAGAGAAGAGTATGGAGACGGAAAAGAACTGCTCATGATCCAAAGCATACCACCTCATCAGTGAAGCATGGTGGTGGTAGTGTCATGGCGTGGGCATGTATGGCTGCCAATGGAACTGGTTCTCTTGTATTTATTGATGATGTGACTGCTGACAAAAGCAGCAGGATGAATTCTGAAGTGTTTCGGGCAATATTATCTGCTCATATTCAGCCAAATGCTTCAGAACTCATTGGATGGCTCTTCACAGTGCAGATGGACAATGACCTGAAGCATACTGCAAAAGCAACCAAAGAGTTTTTTAAGGGAAAGAAGTGGCATGTTTGCAATGGCCAAGTCAATCACCTGATCTGAATCCGATTGAGCATGCATTTCACTTGCTGAAGACAAAACTGAAGGGAAAATGCCCCAAGAACAAGCAGGAACTGAAGACAGTTGCAATAGAGGTCTGGCAGAGCATCACCAGGGATGAAACCCAGCGTCTGGTGATGTCTATGCGTTCCAGACTTCAGGCTGTAATTGACTGCAAAAGATTTGCAACCAAGTATTAAAAAGTGAAAGTTTGTTTTATGACTGTTAATCTGTCCCATTACTTTTGGTCCCTTAAAAAGTGGGAGGCACATATACAAACTGTTGTAATTCCTACACCGTTCACCTGATTTGGATGTAAATACCCTCAAATTAAAGCTGAAAGTCTGCAGTTAAAGCACATCTTGTTCGTTTCATTTCAAATCCATTGTGGTGGTGTATAGAGCCAAAAAGTTTAGAATTGTGTTGATGTCCCAATATTTATGGACCTGACTGTATATCATGAAACATTGTAATACGTATTAGGCTTTAAAAGTTATTTGCTTTGTGACTTTTGACAGGGTGACATTGATTACAAATCACAAGTCACATTAACCACAGTAACACTTCTGCAAGTTTCACTGAGTGATCAGTTGTGACATTGTCCTGAGTTGTGAATAACCAATCATAATCATTGGCCAACTCAGTGAACATAATTTACAGCGAGAAATTTAAATGTTTTACTTAGCTATGTCTTCTCACATTTGGTCACACATTAGAAGTCACAGTAATCCCAACCCTAGATTTTCTAGGTGATGATTTGTGACAGGGTCATGGGTCATGAATCACATATAATAGTTGTCAAACTGCGATTCATCGTCACATTTGCGAGCCTCGCATAGCGAGGCGAGCTATTGATGCGCAGAAGTCTTCCAACCTCGCACGACTTAGGCAATGCCTGTGAGCCTCATGTAGTGAGGCGAGCAGTTGAGGCATTGAAACTCACAGCACTTAGGCGATGAGCGCCAAAGGCGCTCTTGCCTGCGAGCCTCACAAAGTGAGGCGAGCAGTTGAGGCATTTTAGCACGCGGGACTTAGGCTACAAGCACTTTGGAAACACAGTATTGCATTAGGCTGCAAGCATTCGAGGGACGCAGCACTTAAAAAAAAAGTTACGAGCGGCGAGACTTAGAAAAAAAATTGAGGTCACAAAAAGACACGCAGTTGAGGAACGTGGTACTTATAAAAAAGAAATTACGAGCAGCAGGTCTTAGAAAAAAGAAACAAGGTCACAAAAAGGCGCAGTTAACGGCCGAAATGCGCAAATTCAAAAACCACAATAGAAATAAAAAAACACTCATACATAGCAGGGGGGACAGCTAGGATGTCTGGGAGTGAGTTTACACATGAATTTAAGGCAAATTTGACAAGTTTCGGCACTCAAAAATCGCCTAAGCGAGAAAAAAAATGGCGGCCGAAAATGTTTTAAACGAAGTGCGCAAAACACTGCCACCCTATTACGAAGGTCAGAAAAGCAGTTGAGGCATTAAAGCACGCAGGACTTAGGCTACAAGCACTTAGGAAACACAGGATTGCATTACCTGCAAGCAGTTGAGGGACACGGGACTTAGAAAATCAAATTACTAGAAGCGGGCCTTAGAAACGACGCAAATATTATTGGAGATAGGGGACACCCTTGACAGGTCCCATTTGCTATAGAAAAGGTATCTGTTATAAGATCTAGACCTCCGACAGAGGCGGATGGGAGATCATAGAGTGCCTTTATGGTTTTCGTTGCAAATTAGCCCAATCCAAATTTTAATAAGGTCAACTCCATGAAATCCTATCCGACTCTGTCGAAGGCTTTTTCAGCATCAAGGGAAGCTATCACCAATGGAATCTTATTTTTATTTGTCCAAGATGTAACCGCTACTAATCTTCTTGTGTTGTCAATACCTTGTCTCTGTGAAATAAATCCAGTCTGATCTTTTTTTATTCGTTTGTCAATGATGCTATATATTCTATTAGAATTTTCAAGTATATCTTTATGGCAGCATTTAATAATGAGATTGGGTGGTAGTTTTTACATCCTCTTAAATCCTTCCGTATCTTTGAAATATTGATTACTGATATATTTAGCATCTCTTTTGGCATATGCCCTTCCTGCATAATTTCTTTAAATGCCTTTATGAGATATTTGCTTAATTTCCTCTTTCTTGACTGTGTCACACACTTTAGCTGCATCATGTGCTTTTACTTTAGTATCTGCTTTGACTGCTTTTCTCTGATAACTTACTCTAGGTGATATTTCCTGACCTCCCCATAGTCAGTTTATCTCTCTTTCACTTATGCTGTTATGCCTCAGGGCTCACCAGCATCTTATACATTTCTGGGTAGTTTCCTTATTAAGCTGCTTCTATTAGTTTTCTTAACCTTCAGCTAAAAAATCACAAGCTGCCTGCAGATAACTTCCTCTTTGTTCTCCTGAAACAGCTTCTCTCACTCTGCCTAAATGGCACTGCCATGTCTCCCAACACTTCCTACTTCTAAAGGTACAGGTGATGCTTACAAAGGGACATTTTTAAATGCCTCTTTCTCTCTGTCAGAGTCCAGAACTAACACATCGACACCAAAACATTCTACCTTCTCCATCTACAAGCCACATTTTTTTCCATCTTTGTCGACAAATGTATAGCAAAAAGTGATGGGAGACCTTTATCTGAAACCAATAGGAGACCTTTATCTATAACAAATCACACATGACTAATTAGTTTCCCCCCCCCCCTCTCCCTCTGTGTTTCTTCCCTCAGCAGCAGAGGGAATAGGTAGTTACTACAAAAACACACTGGGAAATATAAAAGCTTTACTCAGCTTTGGTTATGCAATGAATCCAGGTTATAGCAGATGACAGCCCAACTGGCAAGGTAGATCATCATCCCTCAGCTAGAAAAGCCCACCTGAGTATTCACTCAGCATGACATGGGCTAGAGTAATGATGTTACCGCTAAATTGCAGGTTCGCCATTTGAGACTTCTGCTCAAACTAGGGCATCAACACAATATATGCCCCTTACAATGTAAGAATACTGTTCCTCTATATTACCTAAACACTAAATGATGGTTGTTACTTATTTGGCTTAGTGGGTTTCCACCACTGCTTCTGGTGACTTCAGAGTTAAAACATATCTTGTGGTTAGGGATTCCCTGACCTAACTTGCATTTTAGTGTAAAAGGGAGGTGTGCAACTCAAAACAATGTAGCATAATTCATCCTCTAGCCCTTTGTCACATTAAGCACCAACTTAGGACCATCCCATGTCAATAGATAATACTGGTCACATTAAAGAATAATATGAAAATATAAAGTTTATGTTGACCAGTATCCAATATGAAAAATATTCTTGGCAGATTTTGCTGGATATCAAAATTCTCTGGCCAACAAGTTTCAAACTTAAACTAAACTGGATCTCAAAGTGATCATTCTGTTACTCTGTTTACAGCTTCAATGTACCAAGTTCAGTTGTTTCCTTAATGAATGGGACAGCAGAGACAGAAAATAACTGCAGACAAAAATGACAACCATAAAGAGAATCAATTATTCCATGAATGAATAAAGTAAGCTAGTCATTGGTTTATGCCGAAGAAAAATGTATTCACCACCATTATATATTAAACATGGATTAATGAAAAGTAATAAATCGACACAGGGCTCTTTTCTATACTTTTCTTTTTCTTTTTCGTTTCTAAGAATAAGTACCAAAAAAAAAAAAAAAAAAATTTCAACACCTTCAGTGGGAAGAATAAAAATGGATACTTTATTAAAGTCCAATTAAAAGCAAAAGTCAAACAATGACACAAACCACCCGCATGATAGGGAGAAAAAAGGTTTTATGTATTTCATGTTGTAAAGCAGTTATTCATAGACTTAAGCACACAAATATAGAGCCAAATAATGTGGTAATTAAAAACAATATAAAATTAAACTAAAATAGAATAATAATTGCAAACATAAATAGAATTATGTAGTAACAGAAGATAATGTATATATATATATATATATATATATATATATATATATATATATATATGTATATATAAACATATATATATATATATATATATATATATATATAGAAACATATATATATATATATATATATATATATATATATATATATATTTAGCTGTAGAAGTATGTAAAGGTATAAAAATACTGGTATAAATATATGTAGGAATAGCAGTATATTGAATTGAAACATTATCTACATAAACAAGATTACAAATAAATATATTACCTAAGATAAAAGAGTTAATAAATATCAAATGCAACATAATATTATTGAGTAAAATCAAATAATCAAACAAAAAGAGAAACTCCCCAATCCATATTCAGAGCAGCTGGAATGTTGTTTTTTATGCAAAGTTATTTAAAGCAAAGGTCCAGAATATGTCTCTTTGCAACTTGCTGTGTGGCCATTGTACCTAAAAGGCTACAGGAGTACGTATGCCAAAAATAGACACACTTGAAGTCGAGAGAGCTACAGAGACAGCAAGTTTTGAACATAACTTTCATGTCACTACCAATGATCCTATTTTATCATGAATATATTGTTTACATGTTAATGTTGATAACTCCAACCTTTTTGAGTCCTGTAGGTGTAAGAAATAGTTTTTCTTTCCCAGGTTCTAAAGTGCTGTTATTAAAATTGTCAGTGACTATGCATTTTTTAAACTTCCCAGTCAAGTTAGCATTTTATCAATTCCCTGTTTTTTTGTCTGTTAAAACATCTTAATTACACATTTTAATTGCATGTGTTTCCAATTAATCATTGCACAGAAGGCAAACTTATATCATGCTTATATTCTGTGATTTTTGTTTAGATGTTTGTTTTAATTAATTTTATGTCTTAGTTGGTGTTGCTGTGAAATGATCCTTATCTAGATAGTATTGCAATAATTTAGAAAATAAGGAGTTGGAGGTTTTAGGCTGTATTAAAAACGGATTAATGTTCAGAGTACTTCTAATTTACTCACATGCTAAAGAATATATTTGCTGTGATTACAATGAAATAAAAAACTGCTAATTATGATAGCAAGACTCAGTGCAAGTTAATATATTGTGTTTATAAATTTAAAGGAGACAAATCAGATAAATCTACATATCTTTACATTTCTTTTATAAGATAAGCTAGACAACACTCAAAAAATGTATTGCTTGTCATTATGTGGGAAGGCACTTCTAGTGCCATCACATCTAGTTAATCACAGAGTAGTGTTTTCAGAAATACTACCAGCAAGGAACATATGTTTCTTTCTCCACATTACCTGAGAAAAGTAGGTGGTATTAATGGTAATCTGACATAGAATGTATCTAATTTGGTGTTTAAGGTGAGCATGTGCCCGAAGAGGAAAGGTTTGGTAATTATGGGACCTATTCAGTTCTCATTCAGTTCATTTTATTAGATTACACCACTCCCAGACTTGTAATTCTTCTACTTAGCTATTCAGTTCACTGTTTTTTTCATGTTTGGAAAAATGCTCTGCATATTACTCTAGAACTTCCATAAGCCTCCATGTAAATCAAGTTCTCTAGGTTAAAGTACTGAAGTAAATCGTTGCATGTGGGAGCTTTTTTCCCATAAATCCTACACCTACCTAATGTAAGTCTTTTGATCCCCCTTGTTAGGGCACTCAGCCCACAGCCATAAATCCTGCCTTAGCCGCAACAGATTTATGTTTAGGGAGTAGCCAAACCAAGGTTTACGGATGAGACATATCTCTAGGAGACAATAGGAAATGCAAACTTCATATTATAATCAGTGGGGAGAGCTGTAACTAGGCTGTGGCAAAGAAACATTAGAGATATCTATAAAGAAATTGTCTTTTATTTAATAATATATTTTGATATTAAAAGTTGTGACAATTGTATTTATAGTTTCGATAAATAAAGATGTGTTTATTTTGTGTTGAAATCATATATATAGTTGTCATAATTGTGAGTTTGTGTGTAATGCTTGCAAAGTTAGAGCTTGTGCATTCGTGTAGCTTCTTCAGCACTCATCATGAAGGCAGAGCTGGGGTGAGGCTTGCAATAAGAGGTGAAGGCGCTCATTGCGAGGCCCACAACTTGCAGGTTTACGCAAACTGAGGCCTGCAATGAGCGGCAAAGCCAAAGGCGCTCATTGCGAGGCCCACAAAGAACAGGTTCACGCAAGCTGAGGCCTGCAATGAGCAGCAAAGGCCCTCAAGGTAGAGTGGGGAGAGGCTCACAATGAGCGCCAAAGGCGCTCATCGCGAGGCCGACAAGTTGCTGCTTTGCCGCTCATTGAGAGGCCTGCAATGAGCGCCTTCGGTGTTCATTGTGAGGCCCGCAATAGGCCCACAATATGAGGGAGAGGCCTACAATGAGTGCCAAAGGCGCTCTTCGCGAGACACGCAAGTTGCGGGTTTGCGAGGTCCGCAATGGGCAAAAAAGAAGGTAGAGGGGCAAAGAGAGATGGGGGGAAGAGACACAGAAGAGGGAGGGGGAGAAACAGGGGAGCGAGAGGGTGGGAAAGAGAAACAGGGGAAGGAGGCTCGCACAAGGTATGGCGAGGGTCGCAAACTCTGGCTTAGATCCGGATTGCGAGGCCCGCAAAGTGTGACACATTACAAGCCTCGCCATTTTGAGACTTTTAAATTGAGACTACGCCCAAATAGTGCATGCGCAGTGCATTTTGCGCCAAAAATAACGGTTTTGGCTTGCTACTGCTGTCTATATATACTGGACAATTTCCAGATCTTTCTCACTTTCTCCTCAGTTGATGAACAGTGTGACTGGACATTTATCTGCTGGAGTAATTTCTTAAGAGAGTTTGTTAGCTCTGTAGGATTTTGAAATTTGCAAATTACAGATAATAGGTAAAATATATTTACTTTTTAAAGATTTTTTTAATTCATTAATTTAAAAAATCAATATTAAGCTATGGAAATTATTACAATTTATTTCAAACTTCAAAAACTATATGTGTTAACAACATTATTCATGTATACCAATATTTGGAAGAAATAGTTTGTCTTTTACAAAAAAAATTAAAGCAACGTCCATAAATTTATAACAAATAGAGTTTATAGATAAATTATAAAAAATAGTAGTATATTTTTCAAAAAAATATTATTTCATATGAATTTACAATTTTGCAGCTCTCTGTCAATTCCAACAGACAGTATTCCAACACGCAAATTACCCCAAACACAACTCCAAGACAACCACTGCCTTGCTAAAGAAGTTGAAGGTAAAGGTGATGGGCTGGCCAAGCACGTCAACAGACCTAAACCCTATTGAGCATCTGTGGGGCATCCTGAAATGGAAGGTGATGTCATCATGGATGAGTGGAAGGGGATTCCAGTGGCAACCTGTAAAGCTCTGGTGAACTCCATGCCCATGAGGGTCAAGGCAGTGCTGGAAAATAATGGTGGCCACACAAAATATTAAAACTTTGGTCCCAATTTGGACATTTCTATTTAGGGGTGTACTCACTTTTGCTGCCAACAGTTTAGACATTAATGGCTGTGTGTTATTTTGAGGGGACAACAAACTTACACTGTTATTTATGTGTCATTTTTTCAGTGTTGTCAGAAGAAAAGATATATAAAATATTTACAAAAATGTGAGGTGTGCACTCACTTTTGTGAGACTGTACATATATTATATAATTCTAAATATAATATATATATATATATATATATATATATATATATATATATATATATAATGTATGTCTATATGCCAACATATTATGGTCTAAATATATTATAAACAAATGTGAGGGAATACAGCCCTATTATTTCCAAAAGACTACATTTTCAAATTCTAAACCACTTGTGGTTAAATTTGCCACATAGAATACCAAACCAGCACAAATACGAACACATAAGACTCTATTTTATAATTGTTGCAATTTGTATTAATAGAGAAATTTAAAATATAGAACGGAACTACAACCTGCCGTATACAGGGGCAGTGTGAATTGGTATTTTTGCTATGCTGATTTATTATTATATAATGACTATAGCTTAAAGGGGAGCTTGTTATGCTGGATTAATTCGAGTGTCACCAAAGAAGCA
Organism: Discoglossus pictus; assembly: GCA_027410445.1. Classification (NCBI taxonomy): domain Eukaryota; kingdom Metazoa; phylum Chordata; class Amphibia; order Anura; family Alytidae; genus Discoglossus; species Discoglossus pictus. The sequence goes on along the minus strand of CM050165.1, from coordinate 284,066,181 downwards.
TTTTGGCTATATGATATATTGTAACTTCCAACTGAATGTATCATTTGAAATTGAAACATTCTTGTTACATTTCTACTAATCTTAGCTACACTTACTGTAAAGTAGCAACGAGTACAAGTGTTTAGCACTAAACTCTAAATTATATAGGAGTATTAAGCGGTTCTGTTATATTCTGTTTAACTGGACAGTATTTTAAATTCCCCCATTTATAATTTTTTAGGAACATTAATAAAAGTTATTTTTTAAGTTGCAACAATTATGAAATAGAGTCTTATGTGTTCGTATTTGTGCTGGTTGGGTATTCTATCTGGCACATTTATCCACAAGTGGTTATATGTATATATATATTTATTTACATAAATAATTGTTCAAAACTTTCATGGGAAAGACATACTGCTCCATAGCGCTGCCTTCTAGTGGCCAAATATGGCAATGCATAATTACGTTTAATTTATTAAGTTTTTTGTGTCCCTTACTCATTTTATCGGGGTGGGGGGAGGGGGGAATTTATCCCTACTCATCCCACCCAGTTCCTGTTTTCCTGCTTTTAAGTTATCCAAATAATAAAGTTTGTGTCAGAAATAATATTTCAATGCTTGAGTATAAAGTTACTCAAACTGCTATTCTAGATGTTTTAATCCCATTGTATATGGTGGAAAACTGATGTAATGGATTATTGATTCATATCTTCAAGTAGAAGCAAATAATCTAAATTGTATTAAATATCAACAAAATAGGCTACATGTTGCACAGTATTGTGGATTTATGGATTATGTAGCTGAAGTTACTACAAACAGAGATCTCCCAGCTGGCCGAGATATCATTTTAGATTCTTTTTTCCAAGGATCTGCTTGCAATATGAGAGAAAGATCCAATGATGCTATTGTTATTGTTTGTAAATTTGGGAAACCAGATGTATTTATTACATTTACATCTAATCCACAATGGTCAGAGATTATGGATAATTTGCAAGCTGGACAGATTTAGTGGCTAGCGTTTTAAAAATTAAGCTATCAGCATAAATATATGATATAACCTTTGGTAATTTATTTGGTAAGTGTATTGCTTATGTTTTTACTATAGAATTTCAAAAAAGAGGCCTTCCACATGCACATATTCTTTTAATCCTTCAAGAAAAAGATAAACTGAATTCTGATGATCGAGTGGATTCAGTTATTATTGCTGAGCTACCAGATTCACAAAAAAAGTTACACTTTATGAAATTGTTACACATTGTATGATTCATGGCCCACGTGGAGACATAAATCCTCAGTCACCATGCATGAAAAATTATAAATGCACTAAAGAATCCCAATAATAATTTAGAGTGAAAACTTTTGTAAATTGTGATGGATATCGTTTGTATCAAAGAAGAGAAGGTCAAACTGCAATTATTTGTGTAAAAATTGTAGATAATCGATATGTTGTTCCATATAATCCACATTTGCTGAAGGAGTACAATGCGAACATAAATGTTGAAGCTGGCACTTCAATCAAATGAATTAAATATGTGTATAAATATATTTACAAAGGATATGATGCAGCAATTGTAGCTGGGCTAAGTGGACAAAACGAAGAAGATAATCAAATTTTACATGATGAACTTTCATGTCATGTAGATGCTTGGTATATAAGTGGTCCAGAAGCAATGTGTAACCTTCTGAAATTTGAAATACATGATCGGTCACAAAGACAATTCATTTATTTTAATGCTGGTGATGAAAGAAATGCTCTTGACCAAAATCAAAATAGAGAAATGGCACTTACTCCTTGGTTTACATTAAAGTGCAACAACAGTGATGCAAGGAATTCTTATACATTGAAATTCCATATCATTATGTTTTAATTAATGGTGCATGGCAAAAAAGAAAAAGGAGTGGTAATAAAATGATTCCAAGAATTTATACTGTGAGTCCAAGAGACATAGAATGTTTTGTTTACATTTACTCTTTTTAAATGTTTCTGGTGCACAAAGTTTTGAAAATTTGAGAGCTATGAATTACATAGTTTATGATACCTTTCAATTAGCTGTGCATCAAAGATTTTTCCTTGCAAATAATACTGAATGGGAGAGATGTTTAGAAGAAGCAGTGCTATGTCAAATGCCTAGGCAGATGAAGGAACAGTTTTCATTCATTTGTATATTTTGTAATGTACCTAAGGCATTATCCTTGTGGCACAAGTTTAAACTAAATATGTGTGAAGGCTTTTTGAAACATTATAGTAAGTCCATTGCAGAATTGAAAGGATAAATGAAAATTCAAGAGGTCTTTCTTTACAATGGCTTAAGTTGTGCAACTTTTAATCTGCCAGGTCCAGGAATTATAGAGGAAATAAACTATGAACAGCATGACTCTGTTGTTGAAAAACAAAAGGCACAATAACAGAATGCTACCTTGAATAAATTGCAAAATAAAGCATTTAAAGCCATGATGAAATGGTCAAGAAGCGTTATATTTATCTAGATGGACCCGGTGGATCGGGCAAAACTTATTTGTATAATTTTTAGTTTGAGAGGTCAAGGTGAAATGGTACTTTCATTTGCAACTACTGGAATTTCTGCACTTTTTCTGAAAAATGGGAGAACTGTACATAGTGGATTTAAACTTCCAGTTCCCATTTTGGATACATCAGTTTTGGATATTAGAATGACATAATTTCAAGCTACAAATCTAAAAAAAAGAAAATACTTATAATTGATGAGGCAACAACAATGTCTTGCCATGCTCTTCAATGCATAGATCGTTTGTTACATGAAGGTATGGCTAATGATTTGCCTTTTTGGAGGGGAGGGGTTATGTTGTTAGGTGGAGATTTTAGGCAAACATTACCTGTTGTCCATGAAAATCAAACAGACATTGCTGAAACATGTCTAAAGTCAAGTCCACTATGGAAAGAATTTACACATGAAAAATATGAGATCGGAAGGCCAAAATCAATTCAAAGATTGGTTGAATAAAATTGGTGAAGGCAAAACAGAAGTAATAACAAATTTACCACAGGATACTGTTGAAATTTCATCTTTAATGATTTGTAAGAATTCCATAATAGCAGCTATATTCCAGAATGGAATAATTAGCAATGATTACTGAAAGCTTGCACAAAAAGTAATATTAACATTGAAAAATAAAGATGCATTGCTATATTTTGGAATTAATAGATGGAACAAAAAAAATGTTTACAGTGCAGATTGTGTACTAGCTGATGACAGTGTGAGACAAACTTTTCAACTGTATTTATAAATTCATTAACACCATCTGGAATGCCACCACATATTTTACAGCTAAAAAAAGGGGTAATCATTATGTTACTGTGAAATATAAACCCCCAAAAAGGACTTTGTAATGGGACAAGATTAATTGTTCAGGATTTAAAATATCTTTTCATACATGCGAAAATTCTGAATGGTACACATAAAGGTGAAAAAGATTTTTATTCCAAGAATAGATTTGGCTCCAAGCAAAAGTAGATTTCCATTTGTACTTCAAAGAAGACAATTCACAATTATCATGGCATTTGTCATGACCATAAATAAATCACAAGGTCAAACTTTTAGTTCTGTTGGTCTGTTTTTGGAGGAACCAGTATTTGCATATGGTCAACTATTTGTGGCATTTTCCAGACGTAAAGCTCTTTTACAGATTAAAGTGTTTGTGAAACAACCAGAAAGTCAAGGTGAGCTATTAGACGATGGGAGAGTATTTAATAAAAATATTGCAGATAATGAGGTTTTGTAATTTGACAAAAATAAAAATGTGCTAAAATGTTCTGTATCTTTAGATAATATGTGGAATGTAAAAAATAAGTGAATATTGTCATGAATCAGCCAGTGGCCATGTTGGATTTGGTGTGAACTGTGCTGGGGCCATTTTGTGACTGGCAGCGGTGGCCATTTTGGGCTGGGTTGTCTTCCACATGCTGTTGCCATGGGGAGGAACAAAAGGTTTGGGGCCCACTTGTTATGGATATATTGTTGTGTTGTGGTCTAGGGGATAAAGTATTATAAGTTTACCCCTTAGCATATCCCCATTCCTTCCATGTTTAGGCTCATTGTAATGGGTGTCATGTGAGGGAGCTGGTGGGATGTGTTGGTTCTATGTGTGTGAAACATTGTGTGTTGTATTTGTAAATATGAATGTATGGTATTATATTAGTATGTCATTATATTGTAGAGGGGAAGCCATTGAATACAGCCACGCCTCCTTTGTTCCCAAAGGCCTGTTAATCCCATTAGCTAAGTATCCAGCAGAGAACTAACAATGGGAAGTTCACAGCTGGAGAGCAGACAGGCAGAAACAATGGGATGGCCTGAAGGCTTCTCAGCCTTCATAGCATGGGCAGAGGAGAGTAAAGGCATGCTTTGCCCTGGAGAGTCAAAACCCAAATGAATTAGTTGGCCTCGCCTAGTGGGCGGACCTGGGAGGGGACTATTGGTTCACACACAGTTCCCCTTCATGATTGGCCAGATGTCATTTGGGGTTGGCTAACGGTAGCCACTTAAATATAGAGACTGTGTCAGAGCCTAGAAGGGATGGTAAAGTCAGCTTGGGACCAAATCACCAGCTCCAAGAGCCAGAGACCCAGGGGAATGTTCCCTGGGTGGGGTCAGATAACCCATGTTTGTCCCCTGATACCCCAAGAGACTTAATCCCAGAGGAAATGCTAGCAGAGCACAGTTTCTCCAAACAGGTCTCACCTGAGGACTACCTTCCAGCACAAATCCTGGCAGAAACCCCAGTACCTGCTCAACAGGTAGGGCCAGATGAACTAAGTCTGCCCGCAGAAGTTCTAGGCAATGTGTATGGGCCAGAACTGCTAATGGAGCCAGGGGCTCAGGATATCCACCCAAGAGACTGTGGAGAGGGCTATGTAATGTACTCTGGGGAAAAGGCCGTAGAGGTCAGGTTGGGTGGGAAGGATAAGATTCCCCAGCCTACAACAGATAACCAAAATCTGTACTCTGACACCCCAGGAGAGTTGCTACAAAAGGTGCTATGGAAGCACAGAGCCCAGGTGGGCTATGTAATGGACTGTGGGGAGGGAAAGGAACTGGTTCTTAGCTACAGGGAACCAGGCCTCACACAGCAAGAGTGCCAGGGGCACCAAGAGAGTGCCAGGGGCACCAAGAGCCCAACAGGGGCAGCAAGCTTGCCAGCCTTGGCAAAGGAGCCATGGGTGCAGTGTGGCACCATAGTAGAGGGTGAACCAAGTGGGGAGATACCCTGGATAACCAATGTCCAGAGGCCCACTGGAACAGACACCGCTCCAAAGGCCCAGTTAAACCTGGAGGACTGGGATAAGGGTACCAAGCAAAAGGCCATAGAAGAAGAGGGTCAGCTGAGGGCCCCAAAGCACAGCCTGGGTGGGAACAGCGTAGTTCTCCAGGCTGCAACACAGACAGACCCAGGGGAAGAAAACCAGGAGGGTCTGTCCAAAGATACAGATCTCCAGGAGCCAGAGCAAACCGAGCATCCAAGTCCGGACTCCATCAGGGACGCTGGAGTCAAGCGCAGACCGGTATGTACTTTACTGCAGTTATTGTGTTATGGGCTCCCAACAATAATAATTTTGCTGAGGGAAGTACTGGACTGCCCCCTTGCAATCCCATAGGCCCAGAGACTGTTTTAGAGACCCCAGCCCAGCTGTGGGGACTGGCTGGAGGGAAAGGGGTTGCTATGGGACAGGGGTTGTTTTATGGGGCTCCCAAAAATACGGTTTTGCCTCAGAAGAGTGTATGTGTGCAACCCACTGTGTCCCCAGAGACTTCCATGCTGCTGCCAAAAACAGAGAGATGGGATCCTGGACTGTTTTGGGTGGGGGTTGCATGGAAAGAGCAATTTGCTCTATACAGTGGGAGCAAGGCCAAGGGCTGGGGGAGGTCTTTACTCTGCACCTTGCGACAGACAAGAACTTGCCTAGCATGCCGCCGGCCGGGCCAAACCAGCAGATTCATGACTATCAGCGTAGCTGGGAAAATCTTGGATGTTCCCTGCCCGCTTGGGGAAGGATTGTCATGAATCAGCCAGTGGCCATGTTGGATTTGGTGTGAACTGTGCTGGGGCCATTTTGTGACTGGCAGCGGTGGCCATTTTGGGCTGGGTTGTCTTCCACATGCTGTTGCCATGGGGAGGAACAAAAGGTTTGGGGCCCACTTGTTATGGATATATTGTTGTGTTGTGGTCTAGGGGATAAAGTATTATAAGTTTACCCCTTAGCATATCCCCATCCCTTCCATGTTTAGGCTCATTGTAATGGGTGTCATGTGAGGGAGCTGGTGGGATGTGTTGGTTCTATGTGTGTGAAACATTGTGTGTTGTATTTGTAAATATGAATGTATGGTATTATATTAGTATGTCATTATATTGTAGAGGGGAAGCCATTGAATACAGCCACACCTCCTTTGTTCCCAAAGGCATGTTAATCCCATTAGCTAAGTATCCAGCAGAGAACTAACAATGGGAAGCTCACAGCTGGACAGCAGACAGGCAGGCACCCAGAAACAATGGGATGGCCTGAAGGCTTCTCAGCCTTCATAGCATGGGCACAGGAGAGTAAAGGCATGCTTTGCCCTGGAGAGTCAAAACCCAAATGAATTAGTTGGCCTCGCCTAGTGGGCGGACCTGGGAGGGGACTATTGGTTCACACACAGTTCCCCTTCATGATTGGCCAGACGTCATTTGGGGCTGGCTAACGGTAGCCACTTCCCCCATTCTTGTGTGATGTGGTTAAATATGATGTTCTAAAATAAAACATGGTTCATAATTTTTATCAAGACATTGTGTGCAGGTGTATTATTGACCCAAGGGCATATGCTGGCAGAGGAGATCATTTCTGACTTCCTTCCAGGGTTCCCAGCGCACACTACCTTAAGCTGGGACTTATGCTCTTGCATCCGCAAAGAAGGTCCATTGGTCTGAGTCACCCAAATCTTAGGTCTAAAACCTACAGGAGATAAGAGGACTAGGATCCTCTATACTCCATCATCATTGTAGGTTGTGACAAATATGTATATATTTAACATGTGTAATTATTATATTTGTGATTTCATGACTTGATTTATTTCTGTGTAAATTATAATTTATTGGTTGTGCATATTAAAATTGTTCATTCATATTGTATGAAAAAAAATTGTAACATGACATGTAAAAATATTGGTTATACATTGTTATGATCTTCATGTATATTAAAAATAATTACATGTTTGCAGTTTAATATGAAGATATTGTTCATTATTTGTTTAGAGATAAAAAATATATAATTTGGATGTAATAAAAAATATTGTATTTTTATTAGTTTACTGAATTATTCCATATTTTTTTTAAAGTCTGAAAAGACACAGGAGGTGTACAGAGAGACACGCATGGTACACAGAGAGAGAGTACATAAACAGACAGAAAACATAATGTATACCACTATATCATGCCGTCATTTTTGATGGTCAAGTCGCTAGTATCATATATTTATAGACAATGCATTAGAGTATTTGTTCCTAGGCAACAGGGTTTTGTGATGTGTATTAACCAATTGATTACAGAGTTGTGTGTTACCCTGGAATTTGTATCATAAAAATACTAACATATCATATTTTTTAATTATACATATGTTGATATCGGATTGTTAAGTGTCAAATAATGTTGACATTTTATAATTGTGTAGTGCTTTTTGTGCTATACTGTCACTTCAAAGGCTTCTGGGGGGCTCAGCAAGGGTTTGAAAACTACTTGCGAGTGGTCTTTGGTACACTTAAATCTTTCTTCTGCTGTTTGCAGTTACGGCACTGCCCTGATTTGTGAGTGATCGTGTTTGGGTGTCAAAGTGTAAGGCAGTAACTCATTTTATTGTCAGTGCAAAAATCAATGGAGAATTTTGCCTTGCTTTTTGGCTTTGTTATGCAGTTCACTCATAGCTGTGACTCGTAGTAGTTTTCTTGCAATGTTTTAGGGATAAGTGGTTAAAATAGCTAGGTAGGATTTACTGTGCTGCTACGGCACTCATAATTGATTTATCAAAGGTTAGCATAGGGTCCATATTTCTTAATTTACTGGAGGCTTTCCCTCAAATGCGATTCAACACTGCACTAGCAAATTACTTATAACTTGCAACTCCTAAATTAAGGAGATTGCTGAACAACAATGTATGTGCACTTAGTTGCACCCATGAAGATAGAAAAATTCCTCAAAAATAATCAAGCTTCAAATCTGATGCTTAAAACATCATAATCTCTTAACTGAGTTGTATACAAGGCTTGATCCCTTATATTCAACAAAATTAAGAGATTAAAAGTGCACTAAACACCATACTAACCTACCCTCTAAAAACACTACCCCTTATGAGTCAGGGGATCCCCAGAATTCCCCCATTTACAATAGAGTAAAAGGAAGAATCCCAGAAATTACATCCTCTCACTCTGTAGGGAACTGTGAGGATTCCCTCCTCCCATGTGGGGAAGGCAACCCAGGGAATCCCTCCTTCCATGCAGGGAAGGGACACCCATGGATTCCCTTCCACTGCCATACCCTCTCCCCACTACACATAACCATGGAGTCTATTAAGATCCCCATGGGACCTACAATTTAGTCCCTAACAGACCCCTATGGCATAAAGAAATAACCACTATGCCCCAGGGGTCCTATGAAGACCCCCATGGCATCTTTACACTAACTAGACATAGAGGTCTGGCAGGACCTCCATAGCATATAAGAACAATGATATTGAAGGGTCCCTAAGATTAACCCCCTATCCTGTAAGATACACTGTGGATCCTAATACATATATAATACCATGGAGGTCTTTTAAGAACCTCAGTGGCATCTTTAATATACCATACCACGGTAATATAACTTAACCCTATCCCATGAGCGTCTATATAGACCCTCATAGAACACCAAAGTTAACCCCACAAAGACCCTGATGGCACCCTAAGTAAAAAACATTATCACTAAAAAATAATAAAGATCAAATTACACAAAAACACCAATTACAATAATATTAATTCAACTAATTACCAAAACAAATAACACACTAAATCACTGAAAATAGAAAACCCTCTAAATTACAAAAAACTAAATCTACATTATCAAAAAACTAATTATTTACAGTAAAATAAAAAAAGATGTACAATAAAATAAAAACATATATTTAAATAACATTACAATGAAATAATACATGAATAGACCTGATACTGTATTTACCTACGTTCATGATGCTCCAGCGATGAGCAGCACTTGTCCTCAATCTTCTACCCTGGACTATTTGGACCACTATCCTCTTTTTCTGGGCCAGGAAAGGGCCATCCAAAATTAAAAATAAACAACTAAAAAAAAAGTTAAGAAAGCTAATGGAGCTCCTCCTAAGTGGATCTACCATGCCGTAAATTGCTTTTGCTGTGCTTTTGTGGCTTAAATATAATTTTTAAGCATTCTGATTGGCTGAAATAGAAGTCCATCATATTTCAGCCAATCGTTTTTCAGCTGTCACCCTGCCCATGTTGTCTGGGAAATTTAATTTGACCAGTCAGAATGCTCAGATTGATGGACTTTTTACAGAGCTATTTCCTATAGCATTTACTGTTAGTTTCCAATAAGTTTATACAAGTTTTACTAAATAATTTTTTCATGAAAAAGACACTTTAATCATGTCTAAAACATGGTCTTTTAATTGCATGAATAAAAAGACATTTATACATTCAAAGCTGTATATTCTGTGCCAGGAGCTTAATTTACAAAAAAAGAAACACATTGTTCAACATTATCAAATGTATTCTTTTCTATGTTATGGTATGGTGTGTTTATTTAAAAAAAAGGTCAAGTTAGACATTTTAAGTAATTTTATTACCTGTGTCTCATGAATAATATTATTCATTTCCATAAAAGACAGTGTTTTTTTTTAAATGCTCCATTTCTGTATTGTTTCACTATAGTTTTTATTTACAAATTGAGTTCAACTATTTTTTTATTAAATCACATTTCTGTTTCATGGGTATCTATCCTTGAACGGATAAACATGTGAATTGTGATTAATTATTGTTGCCAAGTAACCTACTAGAATTGTCTTTTGTTTTACAATCCTGGGCTCCTTTGCAAACTAATGCTGTCATTACCAAAATCATCAGGTTCTGTAGAATGCTTTTCTTGTTGTTTGGAATTTATGAGATTTGTTTTACTGACAAAACTATATTGTCTGTTATATATTTTCCATTGTTGTTTAACCATGTGGATATTAGTAGATAAGGTATTACTTTGAACAAATTGTAATAATGTTATGCCATTAGCAATTTGTTCTGTTTTTTTTTTTATTTGGTCTTTATTACATTTTTGAAATATAAGATCTGTTCAATAATATAGCATAATTTAGTAAAATAATGGGATGGGCATAGGCAACTGGAATGGTGAACACATGACTACTAGGTTTGGATAAGAGACAAAGAAGGTCAGCATTCTGAACAAAGATTGATGCAGTTGATCCTTTTTCCTGGTACCTGTCTAGGTGTCATTCAGTATGTTCATCAAGGATAGACCACAAGCAAAGACTCTTGTTCCAATCCTGGAAGAATAAAACACAGTTCAGGCTAATACGGGCTTGTAACGGAACCCATCACTGTGTTCCCCTGTTTTATGATTATTATAGTTAAAATATGATCCTACTATTATACTGCATGTATGTTGGTTTATGGTCCTCCAGAATATTGTCCCAGACTAGTGCAGACCTTGGTATGGGAGATAATCCTGTTACAGAGACTCTGCATAAGATAAGGAAGTCTATTGTATAAAGTGTTTTCATTCTCAGATAAGAACAATGAAGAATGATCTAATCCATGTCTGATTGTATCCAAGTTGCCAGGTAGCCTCAGGGAGGTGTGACTCACCTACTGTCCCTATATGTGTATTGTGTGGCCAACTATGGGGGATATGTGAAATGTCTGTGTGTTATGTGTAAAAGATACTTTTACTAACTTTTGAACCCCTGGTCTGATTCATGCCATTTTTTTATATGTTGTTCCCCTGGGTGAGAGCTATTGAACGGTGCTGGACTTAAAGGTGTACCCCCTGTTTTTGGGGTACATCCAGAATGTGGTTAAAATTGTGTCTGTTTTAATTGTGTTACCTGTTATCTGAGGGGAGGAGACGTGGGGGTTGAACCATGTATATAATTGGCTGTTGTGATAATTATGTGGGTGTAGCCCTTCAGAGGGCACCATTGCATAAAAGGAGATCCCCTGTCATTAAAGAGTTCACTGCTTGACCCTTCAAAACGTAGCTTCATATCGTTCTTGGAGGGGATCGCTATATCATACTGGGGATTGCTATGCGCTGCATACTCCCTGGGAGCTTTAAGCTACGGCGGTTGTGGAGTCAGTGCTGGTTGTGGTGTCCGGTGCGGTGCTTGTAGGCCTCGACGCAAACTAGGACGCGTCCATCAACGGAGGTACCTAGTCGGGGTGCCAGGACATCCGTTACAGGGCTCTATATCTGAAAAATTGATTTTGCCTTGCTAGTGTCTGAGTTAACACATTGCCCCTACAGAAAATCTCCCATAAGTTTTATGGACTAGTACACTGGGGGTATTGATCTGACATGCACATGCAACCTGCCTAATGTGTACATGTAAGAGACTACATGTATGGAAAACAGTGTTCATAGCAATATTACCCACTAACTAGCTTAAACACACTATAAAATAGTCCTAAAATCCTCCCATACAAATATTCCTCTATATATCTCTCTATATATTAATATTGGTATGTACTGTACATATACTGTATATATATATATATATATATATATATATATATATATATATATATTTATATACATATATATATATATTGTTTTGGACAGGCTCTCCTCCTCTTGCAGCTGAGATGTTGCTGGGTGCTACACCCAATCTTGGCCTGCTAAGGGAGCCTATGGCAGAGAGATGTGAGGAGAGAGGGGTGAGAGGGTAAGAGGCGCTGGATGTCGTGTGCAAAAGGTAGGTGTGAGTCAGGGGTTTATAAAGGGTGGAGGGTGAAGCTCATTTAGAGTTGAATATGTTATGGCTATAGCAATGTTTGATTCTTAGATTCAGAGGGTGCGGGTCCTATTCTAAATGAGTGAATATTTTAATTGGTTGTACCCGAGTCTTGATAGGATAATTCAAATATAGTGTATGAAGGTCAAAGTCAAAAGCGGTTGCTTGAGATAGATAGTAGAGGGTGATGGTTGCTTTGTGTTTAAATTCGGTGAGCTTAATTGGATAAGTATTTAGTAGTTTGTCATGAAACGATTAAAGAGGTGGCAGGCTCTTTCGTCATTGAGTTTGGTTTTGGGTGCTAATACATTTTCCATTGTCTGACAAGCTTGGGAAAGAAGGGTTTCTGGTCCTGGATTTTGGGAAAGTGAGTGTCTGGTTTGAAACTGAGGAAGTTTGGTGTAGTTGAGATGGAAATTCTGAGGGTCAAAAGAAGAGTGACGTATTAGTGACAATTTATAGAGATGGGGGAAGAAAGTATTAACGAGTCAGTGATAGGCTAGTTCCCTGAGGAGGAAAATCATCAAAGGGTTTGGAGATATTAGTCATGTTTGGAGATATTATTATGTTTTAGAGGAGGATCTAATATATGTGACTGGGTGATTTTTCCATAGTTGTTTCCAAGCGTTAGTGGCTTACAAAGGAGGAATGATGTATCGTAAAGTTGAGCCTGGTCTAGCATATGGAGGGCAGCGGGTGGTGATGATTTGGTTCCTGAAGAGGATCTTGAAGAAGTGATAGGTGAAGTATTTACAGACTTCAGGAGATGATTTGGTTGGCTTATGAGGAAGCATAAAAAAACATTCTAGATGGACATGAAGTTTTCCATAGGACAAGGTCTTGAAGAGATTCTTTGTTGAGAGTGACAGTGAAACGGTTATCTGTGAAAAGATTGCTTAGGAAAGGCTTTCCTTTCTGAAGTATTCTAGTAACTTACATTTCCAAGGAGGCATTTGAGTGGTAAAGAGCCAGCATTGTATACTTCTAGTATGAAGTTTTGGAGATGGTTCAGTTTATCTTCAGGTAATTTGGCTTCCATGGGTTCAGCATTAATTATTATGCCTAAAAATTCAAACCCATGGGTAATCACCTCGACTTTGTCTGGAGCATATGGAATATTAAACTGCTCGTACAACTGTGTGTCCTTAGAAAGGCTGGTACACAATGCATTTGGTGGCTCAATGATTAGGAAATCTTCAAGGTAGTTGATGATGTTAGGCCATTTCAGCTTGTTCAGGAATATCCAACATAAAGTCTAGGCAAAGTGGTAAAATATCTTAGGGTTGCTCTTTGAACCAAAGGATAGTCTGACCAGAAAGTCGTAAAGGTTGTTCCATTCAACACCATGGAGGTGCCATGAATCTGGATGAATGGGTAACTCTTTGAAGGTGCCTTTGAGGTCTGCCTTTGACAACCATCATCTTGGTCTAAGAGTTAAAATGGTATTGATGACGTGGTCGAATTGTGCGTATTGTAGTTATGGAATTAAAGATTTGACACTGGGGACGACGCGGCTGTGAGGTGCTGAAAGGTCTATTACTAGAAGCTTTTTTAATGGTTGCGACTCTGAAAGGTTTAATTCTCCACAACGGAAATGGCGTTTCGATGTATGGTCCCAATAGGTAGCCTTTGGCAATATTTGCAGAAAGGAGCTCACTCACTATCCCAGGTTCCAGCAGCAATGTTATCACATGTCTAGTATCTAGTAAACGTGAGGTAATACCATTAGACCAGTGTGAAAACCCCTGGTAAATCTGGTGAGGAGGTACCTTGTGAGAAGTGGCAGATATAGGGTTAATTATCATTTTGAGTTGGTAAGTTATGGGGGTATATAGGCTATGTGTGCTCCTTGTGGCAGACTGAACAAATGTGAAGCAAGCAAGTTACACACCCCTGGTATTATAATTATTACAGTGTCTAGAAAGCCAACCAATCTTCCTACTTGGTCTCTGGTCGGGCAAGTTTGAGGAGGTGACTCAAGGAGAGAGATAGTTGGATTAGGATTTGGTTGTGGAGAATGGGGAGTGATATTCAGGCAGAATGTGGTATTGTATAATGCTGGCAGACTGAAGAGCACTGGCAACAAAATAAATCATCATCGAGAATGGACCAATTTACCTAGAAGTTAAACTGGTTCAGGACTGCTGCTTCTTTTGCCACAAATGACTGATGGTAGTTGTAAAATTCATACCCTCCATATCAGTGTGCTAAATCCATGATTCATTGAACAGACAGAACAAATTATGTTGCGATTTATCCCAAAAGCCAAAGCAAATTCTGTTATAGTAGGTTTGCAGTTAAGACGAGGATGCCTGGCATTTACTGTAACTGAAATGCTGTCTTGAATGATGGTGCAGGGCTTGAATGAAGCAGGTGATGACAGCAAGTTCAAGACAAGATTCTTCTTCTTCCCCCCAACAAGTGAGGAGAGATAAAGTGAGAGGGCATGATTGTCTGGGTAATTGAAGATATAATTAAATCTTCTTGGAAGAGCTAGGTGAGGCTGGGCTGGTCAGCCCTGATGGAAGACTTGCCGGAGAAGTTACTGCTACAGATGGAGTGGTTTCAGCTTCTGATTGGACTGTGTCTGCCAGGATTAGACCTGGGATGAATGTTGAATATGAAGATGTAAGCAAAGTTGGGCCTGGGAATGGAGAATGAGGACTCACGATGGGTTATGATATTTGAAAGGACCTCGACGGGATAGCTAAAAAGTAAGGTGTGAGGACAAAGTTAGGATCCCTCAATGTCATTGGATGTGGCTTAAACAAGTGGTTGTGACTTGAGATGCACGTGAATGTGTGGCATGTTTGAAATTACTTATGATGATGAAGGCTAGAGATGGCAGTATATGAATAGTATAAGCCATGAATGAGGGAGTGAGCAGATGGTGAGCTTTTGAAGTGAGAGTGGAAGCGAGGGAAGCTTTGAGTTGTGAATGGCTTAGAGTGTCTTGCGGATGAATGGTGGACAAATGGTTAAAGTGGATGGTATTGTGGCAGTGTAAGAGAAGGAAAAGGTGTGAATGAGGAAGTGAGTAGAAGGTGGGCTTGTCAAGTGAGAGTGGAAGCGAGGAAAGCTTGGCATAGTGAATGGTTTAGAGCGTCTCGCGGATGAGTGGTGCACGAATGGTTAAGGTGGACTTTATAGTGAGATAGGGGATGAGTAAGGACAGGGAATGTGAGAGTAAGGTTAAAATGAAAAAAATAGGAGAATGGAAGGGGTTAAAGATGTAAAGGAAATGGATGGAAGTAATAAAGTGAGAAGAATGAGGAAGTATTTCATAAAATAATAAAGATAGATGTGTAAGGTAAGACTTTATTGTAGTGGGGTAGAAGTGATTGGATCACTGAAAGATATTCATCTTTACTGTAGAAGTGGGATAGTGATTTGCACAGTAGGAGCATTGGAGGTGATTTAGGCTGGTGTGGAGTAAAGCTTTATCACACGTCAGGGCTAGATAGAGTAGCAGGGAGATTGAAAATTAAAGTAACACCACAATCTCACAAGAAGCAAGATTTCGGCTCTACCGGCATTACAGGGCTGTGTTATGATGCAGGAGGAGGAGGGCGAGACCAGATAATGCAGCAAGGAGGAACAGCCAGAAAGTAGGAAAAGAGAAGGGAAATTGGGGAGAAAACACAAAGGAAGGCAGAAAAAAATTAAGGAAATGGAGGAGACAAAACAGGGGAAAGGAAAATGTCATCAGCTGCAGTGAGAGACCAAGAGGAGGAGAGAAGGAGCGAAGAGACAGAAAGGCAGGGCAAGAGGAGAGCACACACAGCGTAGCAACAGTTCGTGACATTGCTGGAGGACGTGTGCAAAGGTAGGTGTGAGTCAGAGGTTTATAAAGGGTTTGTCAATAAACTAGCTACTTGCATGTCAAAATGACAGCATGATATAGTGTTATACATTGTGTTTTCTTTCTGTTTATGTACTATCTCTCTGTGTACCCTCCTGTGTCTTTTCATAATTTTTCAACAATATTGAATAATTATTTCTACCCCCACCCTCTCCCTCCCCTTTGTCTCTTTCCCCCTCTCCCTCCCTGTGTCTTTCCTCCTTCTCCTGTGTCTCATTCCCTCACTTTGTCTCTTACCCCCTCTCCCTCCACTGTGTCTCATCCCCCCTCTCCCTCCACTGTGTTCCCCCCCCACTGTGTCTCTTCCCCCTCTCCCTCCCCTGTGTCTCCCCCTCTTCCTCCCCTGTGTCTCACCACCCTCCCCTGTGTCTCTTCCCCATCTCTCCCTCCCTTGTGTATCTTCCTCCCTCTCCCCCTGTGTCTCTTCCCCCATCTCCCTACCCTGTGCCTCTTTCCCCCTCTCCCTCCCCTGTGTCTTTTCTCCCCCTCTCCCTCCCCTGTGTTTCTTCCCCTCTCTCCCTCCCCTGTGTCTCTTCCCCCCTCTCCCTCCACTTTGTCTTTTTCTTCCCTCTCCCTCGCCTGTGTCTCTGCCCTCCCTTCCTGTGTCTCTTCTCCCCTCTCCTTCCCCTGTGTATTTTCTCCCTCCTCTCCCTCCCTTGTGTCTGTTCCCCCCTCTCCCTCCCCTGTGTCTCTTCCACGTCTCCCTCCCCTGTGTCTCCTTGCCCCCTCTCTCTCCCCTGTGTCTCCTTTCCCCCTCTCCCTCTCCATTGCGCTGCCCACAAAGTAAATGGCATGCATGCCACCAATACCGCAATGCACATGCACCAACCCGTAACTTGCAAGCGTTATACACAAACTCGCAGTTACAACTATATATATGATATTACATAAGTGTACTTATTTCCTGCTCAGAATTCCAAGAAATACTGTTATTCCACTGCATTCTGAGAAATGTGCATTGACATGCAAATTCCCAGAAATACATTTTTTTACTTATTTTAGACATTCAAATGTCAACACAAACATACTATTTATTTACTGTACTACTGTACTGTGGAGGCCTTCTATCGTTCTTTTGCCCACAATATATTAAATGGTTGTTGTTGTTAACTACCCACTCAAAAGGTCCACAACACAAGCTGGGATGTTGCTCCATGCTGAGGATAGCCAGTAAGCTTGAAACAGCTGTACGTGGATAGGATTCCCAGCTTGTATATAATCCAACCTTGTCTTTGCATAAAAGATATGTAATACAGCAGACATAAGCTTGAAGGAAGCCATGTTTAAAATGGGCTATGGATTGAAGAGCGAGGCATTTATGGTCACATTTGCATGTCCTTGCTCAACTTCCCAGAATACAATATACTGTATATACTCAAGTATAAGCCGAGTTTTTCAGCCCTTTTTTTAAGGCAAAAAAGGCCCCCTTGGCTTATACTCGAGTCAATCTCCCCCCGTGTCTCTCTAACACCCCCGTGTCTCTCTAACCCCCCGTGTCTCTAACCCCCCCGTGTGTCTCTAACCCCCCCGTGTGTCTCTCTACCCCTGTGTCTCTTTCCCTCCCCCTCCTCAACCTAAACCCACCTCAACCACGCTCCTCCACCTAACCTCCCTAAGTACCACCCCCCTCTCCCCTCACTTACCTGCTTGTGCTCTGGCCTCCGCTCCTTGACCCGGCGCCGGCAGGCATGTGACATCACATGCGCGCCGCGTCAGCATATACCGGGTGCCTGCACCCGGTATATGCTAATGATGTGGCGCACATGTGACGTCACATGTGCTCCGGGTCAAGGAGCGGAGGCCGGAGCACAAGCAGGTAAGTGAGGGGAGGTATTTAGAGGGGTTTAGGTGGAGTAGGGGATTGAGGGGGGTTTAGGTTAAGGAGGGGGGTTGAGGAAGGGGGTTGTGGGGGATTGAGGGGGGAGGTTGAGGGGGGTTGAGGTTGAGGGGGGTAGAGGTTGAGGAGGGGGGTTTAGGGGGGTTGAGGTTGAGGAGGGAGGTTGAGGATGGGGGGTTGAGGATGAGGTTGGGGGGTTGGAGAGGGGGTTGAGGATGAGGAGGGAGGTTGAGGATGAGGAGGGAGGTTGAGGAGGGAGGTTGAGGTTGTGGAGGGAGGTTGAGGATGAGGAGGGAGGATGAGGAGGGAGGTTGAGGATGAGGAGGGAGGATGAGGAGGAAGGTTAAGGATGAGGAGGGAGGTTGAGGAGGGTGATAAGTGAGGGGGGAAGAGAAACAGGGAAGGGAGAGGTTGGAAGAGACACAGGGAAGGGAGAGGGGAGAAGAGACACGGAGAGAGAGGGGGACACAGAGGGCACAAGAGGGACACAGGGGGCAGCACATTTCCCACCCTCGGCTTATACTCGAGTCACTCATTTTACCCAGTATTTTGTAGTAGAATGGGTGCCTTGGCTTATACTCGGGTCGGCTTATACTCGAGTATATACAGTAACTGTTTTTTTCAGAATTCTTGACTTATTTTAGACATTCAAATGTAAACACATATGTACTATTTATTTACTGTACTACTGTACACTGAAGGGTTTCTATTGCTCTTTTACCCACCATAAATTAAACACTTGTTGTGAAAATCTACCTCCCCACAAAATGTACTACATAAGCTAGGAACCGGCCCCACACTGAAGAGTAACAGCTGTCTGTGGGTAGGTTTCCTGTTGTGTGCATAATCCACCCTGGCCTTTGCTTAGAGCTGCGTAATACAGCAGGCATATGCCTAAAAGAAGCCAAATATAAAATGGTATTGGATTACAAAAGCGAAGACTGTGTGGGCATATTTGCATGTCACTGCCCAGGCTCCCAGATCGCAGTGTATTAACTAAATTTTTTTTACTTATTTTAGACATTTAAATGTGAACACAAATATACTATTTTACTGACCTACTGTACAGTAGAGGGCTCTGATCACTCTTTGGCCCACCATAATTTGTATGATTGTTGTGGTAAATATATATATATATATATATATATATATATATATATATATATATATATATATGTATATATATTATATTATGAGTTGGGAAACACAGTCTCATTTGAGATTGAATTAAAAAAACTATATTTTAAGGGGCCAACAAAAACTCTTAATTTTAAAAGGGCAGATTTTAAAGGTCTAAGGGCAACAATACAAAGTATAGACTGGGACAGAGAACTGATAGGTACAAATACTGAACATGAACGGACAACATTTAAATCCTTACTAAATATACATACACATCGGCATATACCATGTGGGAATAAAAGTAAAAGGAGTAAATCCCATCCAATGTGGCTTAACAATGATTTAAAGATCAAGATACAGAGTAAAAAAACAGGCATTTAAATTATACAAACAAGAAGGGACATAAACTGCTTTACGGAAGTACAAGGACATCAACAAGGCTTGCAAAAGGGCTATTAGACTGGCTAAAAAGAAAATGAAAAATTCATTGCAAAAGAGAGTAAGACTAACCCTAAAATATTTTGTCAGTATATTAATGGGAAGGTGAGGAAGGAAGCTATATGAACATTACAATGTGGCACAGGCCATCTACAAATTAGTAACCAAGAAAAGGCAGATGAGCTAAATAGGTATTTTCTTCAGTATACACAAGGGAGGTACCAGTGGTGGGAACTGCAACATAATGGGGCTACACTACCTTTGCCAAATAATTGGTTAACGTAGAAAGTAATCCAAAAGAGGTTGGAAAAAATAAATGTTAATAAAGCCCCGAGTACTGATAGAATACATCCAAGGGTACTGAGGGAACTGGGTTCTGTAATAACCAAACCATTATATTTAATTTTTCAAGATTCACTCAACACAGGGTCTCTACCAGAAGATTGGAGAAAAGCAGATGTGATACCTATATTCAAAAAGGGAGCAAGAGCAAATATGGGTAATTATAGACCAGTGAGCCTCACTTCTGCAGTGGGGAAGCTCTTAGAAGGGTTAATAAGGGATAATATACAAGAATATGTCTATTTGAACAGGATTATAAGTAGGAGTCAACTTGGATTTATGAGGGATAGGTCATGTCAAATACATCTAATTAGTTTCTATGAGGAGGCTAGAAGGAACCTGGATCAAGGCAACTCAGTGGATATAGTCTTTTTGGATTTTGCAAAGGCTTTTTATAGAGTGCCTCATGTGAGATTATTGTGTGATTTAAGAGTGCTTGTGGACAACCACCTAGGTAACAGTGCTCAAAGCCAAGCCGCACCTGCAAAGGCAAATAAAATATTAGCATGTATTAAGAAGGATATAGAAGCAATGGAAGCAAATATAATTCTGCTACTATACATATCTCAAGTACACCCTCATTTGGAACAGGGAATACAATGTTGGGCCGCACTTCATAAAAAGGACATTTTAGAGCTGGAAAATGTACAGAGCAGGGCAACAAAACGAATAAGGTAAATGGAGGGGCTAAGTTATTAAGAAAGACTAACCAACTTATTTTCTGTAGAAAAAAAGGCGTCTAAGAGGAGATGTGATTACCTTATATAAATTCATCCAGGGTCAGTATAAAGATTTGTCAAGGGAACTTTTTGTGCCAAGAGGTTTTAAACTGACAAGAGGACATCCCTTGAGGTTAGAAGTAAAAAGATTCCACCTTAAAGAAATAAAAGAGTTCTTCACAGTAAGGGTGGTTAATCTGTGGAATTCTCTACCAGAGGAGGTGGTGACAGTGGATTCAATAGATAACTTTAAAAGGTACTGGATTTTTTTCTAATTAAAAAGGGAATTCAGGGTTATCCTGGATAATTAGAGAGAGAGTATTGATCCAGGGAGAAAATAAAATAAAATAAAAATAAAATTAACAACTAATTCATTGATAACTAATACGCATATTGCAGATCAGAGTAGATCTTAAAAGGTTGAACTTTATGGACTGAAAGTCTTTTTTCAACCTTTATTACTATGGCCCTCATTCAATTGCAATTTGGCCAAGTGAATAGGAGTCTAAATAAGCACATAACATATTTTTTTAAATAAGTTTTTAGTTAGTAAACATCTATCCAAAAGCAAGGTTTTCACTAACTAAAAACGTATTTTAAAAAAATATGTTATGTGCTTATTTAGAGCCCTATTTAAATGGCCAAATCGCAATTTAATGAGGGCCTATGTAACTATGTAACTATTGCAGTATGTAGTGATAATGTCTTGTTTTTTTTTAAATATAATAATAATTATTATTATTAATATTTTATTTATTCTATTTATTGGGGTGAGCTTTCAATAGGTTTGTCCTCTCTTTAGCAAGCTTGAAGCAATACTGACATGAAATTAAACTTTCAGTTTGAATATAATCAGAGAGAGTGGAGACATAATCTGACATCATTGGGTAAATATATATAGGAGGAATCAACATAACATAGTATAGGAAACATGCACATAAATACTATGTACATATACATCAATATATACATGAAAAATCATAGCACTCTAGTGATATCCTTCCTGTCAGACAAACACTTCATTAAGAGTGACAAGTCTGTAATAGTAAAATAAAAAATTGAAGAAGAATCACAAGAAATTGTGATAATGTGTTCTAAAACTGAAGTCTTTATTAAGTTCTGTATCTTTAGTGTTGAAGAATGTGATCATACTTCTCTCTCCTGGATATTCTCAAAATTTCCTCTGAGTATTTGGATTTTTAGGTTTTAGATCGAGTGATCATTCTGGCTAAAATCGTATCTAACCGGGGTACAAACTTATAAGGTTATGTGACAGTCTGAGTCTATTTGACCTTTTGGGCTTATTTGGAGGACATCTAGAGCCTATTTGGAGGATATTCTGAGCCTATTTGTCTTTCTGAGCCTATTTGGTGTGCACTCTGAGTTTATTTGGATCACATTAATAGCCCATTTGACCTTCTGCTGATATTTCAAGGACTTTTAGAGCTATATGGAGAACATTCTGAGACTATTTGGAGTACATTCTTAGCATGTTTGACTTTCTAAGCCTATTTTAACTTCTGGGCTTATTTGACCTTCTGAGCATATTTTAAGTATACATTAAAAGCTTGCTATTGCTTCGATGCAAGTGACAATGGTGTTGGCAAATGTAAACTGACCGGACAAATGTTCATCCCACCCCAAAGCTGACTGTTGTGTAAAAATATTTTTTTCATCACTTATACAACCCTAGACCAGGGAATATTGCACTCTCTAAAGACAAAGTATTGCTCACTTTTTATGAAATGTATGTTAGATACAGTGAATGCTGGAAAGTCCGTACTGACCGTTATTAAAAAAATGTATTTTGAAAGCAAGAAAGCCCAGCATAATTTGTTGACTTCCTTGATGTTAAATAATGCAACTGATGAAAATAGTGAGAACAATTTAACACATTATCATTTATCAAAGTAAATGAAGTTAATAGAGTTGCTTGATCATGCAATGAATGTTACAGAACATGTGGCCAAGGATATAACAAGCAATCTTAATTAACAAAATCTTGCAGAGTGGATCTGCTGTGCATTATCTTACAGACTCTGAAATTATAGAGACTGTTCGGAATGATGAAAAAAACATAGGGAGTGATAAAGACAAAAGAGATGAAGTTGAAACTTTCCTATGACAGGTTAAATGACCGGTGAGCAAATGTATTAAAGGACTAGAGCAATGTAGCGCCTTTACAGCACAAGAAATAGTACATTTGCATTTATTGCATGAAACATTACACAAGGAAAGATCCAAACAAATAAAACAACCTCGTTTGAATGAAATGTTTAAGAAGATTGCCAAAAAGACTGTGTGTCCTATGGCTTCGTCTTCAAGTATCCCAGATGTCAGACCGCCAGCATCAGAAATCCGAGGCGACCTACAAAACAGACAGTAATCAGTACAAATCTCAAATTCAAGAGCTTAGTGATTAGTTCAAAATTTCCAATATATTTTTAAGATTTTTTCCATTTTTGAGCTGTAATTCTGCTACAAAACGGGTTACTTGCAGTTATTTGAGATTTGTACATGTCATGATTACACTGTTTAGTGACTGTAATATTACCAGTAATTGTGGATAGGGCCAAGGGTGCATGGCTGAAATATAATTATTTGTTGCCTGTAAATTGTTATCTTGTATCCTAGTTATAATGTGTTATAGAGGGAAAATGTGATATAGAACAGAATATATGTGGAAATGGGGAAAATGCTCTGCAGAGAAGCTTAACTGCAGAACATCACATCTGCCCACATATAGGCCTTGATTCAAGGCAGATGACTGCCCCATCAAGGTGTTTTTCCCCTAGCTATCTATAGACCCCTGTCATGTAGTTTAACTCAAGGGCTTCTATAGCAACCAAGGTTGCAAGGCAGATGTGCTGACATCACACACATACACAAAGGTACACAAGGGTGTGGTATGGGAGATGTATAAATATGTTGGTTCTATGATTCAATAAATGTTCAGTCCTAGTTTCACATATCCACAGTGTGAGGTGATTTTGTTTTCGTATCCTGAATTGGGGAGTGGTCTTGCCGGAGGCCACTAGTAAACTGTATCCAGTATTCTCTGCCTGTACCTTTGTTCGTTGTCCTCTTCAGAGGCCATCTTTTGTGCCACAGAGAACAAGAACTACACGATTCTGGCTGGGTAGGTTTGAACTAGGTTCATATCAAGCCCCCTTGAAGAAGCAGATTGTGACAATATGTATACACTGTATTTAAACTCTTTAAGTTGTCTTTTTAAATCCTGTACTTTATTTATAGAGGTATTACTATATGTTCTTGTAAAGCATGTACATCATCAGGCTCATCTGCTCATTTATATTTAGTAAATACTCCTCCATCTACAAACTTGTCAACAAGCCCATGTGATGAACTATTACATTCAAATTCATCACATGGGCTTGAAAATGAGTATTGGAGCTTTAAAGAATGAAAAGAAACAGTGAAGATTCTAACCATCACTGTTTTACTTTGATATTTGCATGCTTACAGCCTTATTAAATTGCAATTCGGCCAATTGAATAGGGCTCTATAAAAGCACAGAGCATATATTTTACAGAAGTTTTTAATTAGTGAAGAGCTTGCTTTTGGATAGAAGTTCACTAGTTAAAAACTTCTGTTAAAAACTTATGCTCTGTGCTTATATAGAGCCCTCCTCAATTTGCCAAATTGCAGTTTAATAAGGCTGTTAATCTCTATAAAATAAAATATCTTACTAAAAACGTGTTGTCAAGCCTGTGTTAGTCAAGTCACATCCAAATTCATCACATGGGAATCTCAACAAGTTGGTAGACAGAGAAGTATTTATTTTATAGAGAGTAAACAAGCAGCTATCAGGGTAAAACAGAGACAGTTAAAAGCTGCTCTGCTACTATTCAATTAGTAAAGCTTTACTTGTTAAGTGTATTGTTCTGCATGGGGTCATAAGCACAGGAACTGCCATCATATATTAAGTGATCAGACACAAACTTTTGATATTTTTCCATCAGAATCATACAAGAATATATAAAGTAGGAGTTTCATTTTAATAAATGTAAATTTATTAGCAGCAATCCCGTTTATGTGATTACTCTCACTCTCAAAGGTCTGTGACCCCTGAAAATGTTGTGGCTTTATATGAAAGTTGAGTACATAGAGCTGCATCTCTACCCTCCTGAGAAGGATGAAATTTGAGTTGTTGGCTCAAACCGGTGGGCGAGCTGATTATCTTGGATACAATTCCTTTTGGCTTAAAAATGAAGACAGTATCTTGTAAGATTCCAACCTTCCATTAAAGATAGTCAGTACTGCATTTTTTCACTACACATACTTGGTTAACCTATCTATTGTAAAGTACTAAAAACAAGGAACTAATGTTATTAAAACAAGCTAATTTCCGATGATGCAAATTCACCTTAAAAAAGAACAGAGCCACAGCACAAAATGTTGGAAAAACTACTATCTTGACTATTCACTCTCTCACTAAAGACATGTTATAATAAGAACAAGTTGTTTTTTTAGTTACTTTTTAAAAAAAATAGCTTTGTATATAGATGAGGCTTTCTATAGACAAAAAAAAAAAAGCACTGGTTCAAAAGAACACTTT
Organism: Discoglossus pictus; assembly: GCA_027410445.1. Classification (NCBI taxonomy): domain Eukaryota; kingdom Metazoa; phylum Chordata; class Amphibia; order Anura; family Alytidae; genus Discoglossus; species Discoglossus pictus. Next base: position 284,041,273 of record CM050165.1, on the reverse strand, counting down.
ATAATTGAGTTATCTTACTTCTTTGCATTATCCCTCCCTTACATAAGTAGATTGTATTAGTAGTAGTAGTTTTCTTTACAAAAAAACAAAAATAAACACAGCTGGTCTAGCAAAATCGCTAGTACAGTAACAAACCTGAATGGATGATGCTGGCTATTCAGTGTTGTACTGGTATTTAAAGCATGGAAGAAGTTGAAAAAAAATAGGGTGTGAAGGGTGGTTGAGTAGAGACAAAATAACATGTTTAACTGAGGAGGGGAGGGGGTTTGTAAACCTCATTACCACCCATAAATACAGTGCAAATGCATTAATACTTGTAGTGTGGGCTAAGTAATAAAAAATATGAGTAATACAAGTAATAGGACGTAGACATGAATGAATATTAAAAAGGTTTTGGCAAATTTTCGTTGGAAGGCTCACCTGATAAGTGAGCCAAAAAGGAGGAAAACTTAGTTGACAGGAAGCAAACATATTTAATTAACAATTATAGGTGACCCAGTCAGTGAATTTACAGAATCTGATTACATTTGGTACTTAGATTATATATTTCTATATAAAAAATGATTTCCAACATCCAAATTCCACACTACGGGTACTGGTATATTGATGCTTAGATGCAACTGATGCTGCTCCTAATGCTAATAATAAGGGTGTGAAAAATTGTAAACATAATTAGATATTAATTAAAGGTTTGGCACAATCTATTTTGTAAGGTTCACCTGCTAAGGGCAAAAATTGAGAAATGCTAAATGCCAAATGCCAAGGATTTATGAGAAAGACGTAATGATAAATTGAAATGAAACAATAAAATCATTAAGGGAAAGACAAAACATTATAAAATAGTAAAGTTGTTGGTCTGAAAGAAGCTGATTATGCTTCAGTTATAATGCATAATGATGATTCCGAAATGAATACGAAAATAGTGAAAAGATGAATAATAGAAACAAGGAAAGAATAAATATGACTGACCTTATGATTGGCCCATTCTTCATACAACCCTTTTTCACAAGAAATTAAATAAATATTGGGATCTTATGGAACCCTCTCTACACTCAGGGTCATCCTTATCCACAACCCTGATGTTTTGGAATGGGTGCCCTATTTTAAGTTGTTCAACACTTCAACTCCATTCAGAATGTATCTGATGATTACTTTTTGATTAAATAATTATTGCCTTAAATATAGAGGGGTACCAGTGGTTGGGACACTGCAACATAATGGGGCTACACCACCTTCACTGAATAATTGGTTAACACAGGAAGTAATCCAAAAGAGGTTGGAAAAAATAAATGTTAATAAAGCCCCGGGTCCTGATGGAATACATCCAAAGGTAATGAGGGAACTGGGTTCTGTAATAGCCAAACCATTATATTTAATTTTTCAAGATTCACTCAACACAGGGTCTCTGCCAGATGACTGGAGAAAAGCAGATGTAATACCTATATTTATAAAGGGAGCAAGAGCAAATCCGGGGGAATTATAGACCAGTGAGCCTCACTTCTGCAGTGGGAAAGCTTTTAAAAGGGTTAATAAGCAATAATATACAAGAATATGTCTATTTGAACAGGATTATAAGTAGGAGTTGTCACGATCTGCTTCTTCAAGGGGGCTTGATATGAACCTAGTTCAAACCTACCCCAGCAGAATCGTGTAGTTCCTGTTCTCTGTGGCACAAAAGATGGCTTCTGGAGAGAGCAAGGCCCAAAAGGTACTGGCTGAGAATAATGCATACAGATTACTAGTGGCACATGAAAAGACCACTCCCCAAGTCAGGATACAACACACAGAAATAGTCTCACACCATGGATAGGTGAAAACTATCTCTCAACATTTATTGAATGTTTAAAACAACATATTTGTACTCTCCAATACCACACCCTTAAGTACATTTGTGTATGTGTGATGTCAGCCCATCTGACTTGCAGCCTTGGGCTATCAAAGCTCTTGAGATCAAATTCACCAGATAAAACTCAAGTGTTTGCTTAAGACTACTTGAAGTTCATACACCTGTCTTGACCCAAGGTTTGTATGTTTGAGTGTGCAATGATCTGCAGCTAACTTCTATGCAAAGCATTTTTACCAATTCCACATATGTTCTATATAACATTTACCCTCTTATAATATATTATAAGTAGGATACATAATAACTATGTAGAGGCAACATATAACCAGACATTAACACATAATTCTAATGCAACAATGTCATGCTCGCTTGGCCATATTCATAAATTACTGGCAATATGAGCCCTTAAACAATTAAATCATGACAGGAGTCAAAATGGATTTATGAGGGATAGGTCATGTCAAACAAATCTAATTAGTTTCTATGAGGAGGTTAGTAGGAACCTGGATCAAGGCAACTCAGTGGATGTAGTCTTTTTGGATTTTGCAAAGGCTTTTGATACACTGCCACATTGGAGACTATTCTGCAAACTAAGGAAAACAGGAATTGCATTAAATATCTGCTCATGGATTGAGAGCTGGCTAAAAGACAGGAAGCAAAGGGTTGTTGTAAATGGAACACACTCAGATTTGACTCTTGTGGTAAGTGGGGTTCCTCTGGGTTCAGTATTAGGTCCGAATGACTTAGAGGTGGGAATGGAAAGTAGTGTCTCCATTTTTGCCTATGACAAAAAGTTGTGCAAGGTAACAAAATCAGATAGCGATGTGCTTTCCCTCCAAATGGATTTACATAAAATGGAGGAATGGGCATCTAAATGGCAGATGAGATTTAATATGAATAAATGTCCAGTTATGCATCTGGGAAGGAAAAATAGCCATGCAATTTATAATCTTAATGGAGCAAATATAGGGGTATCAGATATTGGAAGGAATTTGGTAGTGCTTGTGGACAACAACCTAGGTAACAGTGCTCAAAGCCAAGCAGCACCTGCAAAGGCAAATAAAATATTAGCATGTATTAAGAAGGGTATAGAAGCAAGGGAAACAAATATAATTCTGCCACTATACAAATCTCTAGTACAACCCTCATTTGGAATAGGGAGTACTACTTTGGGGACAACTTTATAAAAAAAACATTTTAGAGATGGAAAATGTACAGAGGAGGGCAACAAAATTAATAATGTGAATGAAGAAAGACTAACCAAATTAAGCTTATTTTCTGTAGAAAAAAAGGCATCTAAGATGAGATATGATTACCTTATATATATACATCCAGGGTTAGTATAAAGATTTGTCAAGGGAGCTTTTTGTGCCAAGAGGTTTTCAACTGGCAAGAGGACATCCCTTGAGGTTAAAAGTAAAAAGATTCCACCTTAAAGAAAGAAAATGGTTCTTCACAGTAAGGGTGGTTAATCTGTGGAATTCTCTACCAGAGGAGGTAGTGACAGCGGATTCAATAGATAACTTTAAAAGGTACTGAATGTATTTCTAATTAAAAAGGGAATTCAGGGTTATCCTGGATTATTAGAGATTATTGATCCAGGGAGAAATCCGATCGCCAGTATCTGGTGTCAGGAAGGATTTTTTTTTTTCCTTTGAGACGATTGGTTAATTTTCACTTGTTTTTTTTTCTGTTTACCTTCCTCTGGATCAATTAATTAATAATAAAAAAAAAAAAATACATAATTGTTGATTAAGAATTAATTAACAACTAATTAATTAATAACAAATCTGCATATTGCAGATCAGAGGAGATCTTAAAAGGTTGAACTTGATGGACTGAACGTCTTTTTTCAACCTTAATTACTATATAACTATGTAACTATGTAACTATATTATAACATGTATCAAATGTAAGTGCTAACCAGTGATATGTGTATATTTTTTCATCATTATTTGTGTAAGTGTGATAACGTAAGTAAATCCAGTCGGACAAACACATCTGTTAGGGCACCACTAACACTGCAAAACTTATCCAGGCTTTCTGATAAGGGCATTGCGCAATACTGAACACCAGTTGAAGGATCACATATCAGCTCAGAATCAAGAAATCTTAATTTGCATTTACCTTCAAAAGAGTATTCCAGACCAAAACTGCAATCTCCTTAATGCCTAATATAGAGATAACAAATTACATTGCCAAGACTACTAACTTTTTCACTGGGGCCTCATTTTGACATTTTGAAAATGCCCCCCCCCCCCCCACCATGCCTACCATTGCTAGAGTACTGAACTCTCTAACTCTGACCCTTAACTGTAGATACCCCCCATATACACTTACATATTAATGTTTACAAAGTTTAAGCCTCAGATCATTCTTGACTTTCTCTAGAAGATCTCTAATTTTTTAACTCACTGTGCTGTTCCACTCTACTACCCTTGCTCAGAATAAATATCAAGGCCACAAACATTCAAGGGGTTTATCTTTGTTATTACTCAATTTTCATAGTTTTCACAAGCCATCATGATCTGCTCTTCAGGGGGCTTGAAATTAGCATAACCTTCATGATCTGCTCTTCAGTGGCTTTGAAAAGACCAAGGAGACCAATCCTACCCGCAGATCCAATCCGATTCTTCAAACCCCTTCTTATAAGTTAGCAGAAGATATTCAGGATGCAAAGTGATTAAAGCTCAGTAAACATAATAAAAGTCCTCCCTCTAATTGAAACACACTATGAATATGTGTCACAAAAAGACCAAAAACTTTATTTTTTCTGGTACATAATTTTATAAAGGGTTTTGGCCAATTAAGCAGTGTGTCATTTCTATAGACATTCCTCAATTTTCACATCATCTGCCTTTTTTAATTATCCCCACGTAGCCTGTTTATCTCCCCAGCTAGGTGCAGAAGAGTCTACACCTCCCAGCTATCACCTATCTCTGACAGCCCAGTTTAATATGATAATGTGATCCCTGGAGTCAGAATGTCATGATGGGGTGTTTGGGTCCAACTTGAGTAGGGGAATATTTTTACTATACTTATTGCAATAGTTGCACCCTAAAACACACTCTGCACTCAAAATAAAAGGCCTACAAATAGAAAATGGACCCAGATTCCTCTAGGCTCAAGTGACCTTGTGGAAAGAGGCATTAGGGGTCCACGGCATACAACCAGAGCATGGGGAAAAACATCACACAACATAACAAATCAACAATGTCCTTATGGTCATTATAATACCTTTTTGATTCAACTGGCTATGTGGCTAATGTCCATCATGGTCCAGTGGTCAGACCTAAAAGTCCAAGTGTCCTGTGGTTCTCGCCAAGGACAGCTTAGATGATTGTTAGAATAACTGGGAAAAACAAGTAGTCTGTGGCTGAAGAAATGTCCTCTGATCTTCACATACACTTTACGGCAGAGACAGAGGGATAAAGTAAGAGGGTTAAACAAAAATTAGGCATGAGAAGAGAGATAAGTAACATGGGGTAGGAAAACTAAGAGGTTTAGGTAAAGGGTTTAAGAGAGTGGATTGAGGAGCTATAATAAAATTATTTTAGAAATAATGAAGTGTAAGGAAAGTTAAGGTTAATGATGTTAAAAGGGAAGGTTCATCTAAAAGAGGAAGAGAGGATGAAAGAGAGATGAGAAAGTTGCTAAGAATAGAATGAGACATAGGTTGAATATGATGGTGCAAGGTGATCAAGGTTAAAGGTGAGAGGACGAGGAGAGCAGTTTAAGTAGAGTGTGAGGAGAGATTTCAATTAAGAGAGTCAATGGTAAAGGGGAGATGAGGAAGAGAGATTGGAACAAGGATAATGGGGAGACAGATTAGTAATATATGTGAAAATATATAGACTTGAATTCAAATTTTTTATGTAAAACTCTATATATGTACACATAATATCCTTTTTTATTGCCCAAAATATTAAATAGTCTGTACTTCAGAGTTTAAAATGTGAAGAAAACCACGTGAAATAAGCAGAAGAATAAATCTACATGCAAAGGTCTTGATCAAGTAGCCTTGCTAAGGAATTAGGAAGAAGTAGGAGGAGTAAGAGGAGGAGGAGTAGGAGAGAAAAGCAGTGGGGGGTGGGTGCCCCCAGATGTAGGCACACAAGATAAAGGGGCAGAGAGTCAGAGGCCTGATCCCAGGGCAGGAGTTAATGGGGATGAGGGAGTGGCCTCAGCGAGAGGAGAGGGAGGCCAGGTGCCCCAGGCACAGTCGGTAGGGCAAGAGGTTGTGGCAAAGTTCCAGGCCCTCAATTTTAGCCAAGAGAAGATGGAGGTTCTTCTCAGGGATATCCATGCCTGCTATGGGATAATACATGGTGGGAGAGACGTGAATGCTAGCCGGAGGAATGAGGCCTGGGCCCAAATTGCCAAAGCTACTGCGGCATTATAGAATAACATTTCGTTCTGCAATTAGATAGTTCATGCCAATCGCGGCTAGTCCGTCCCTTTTCCAGCATGCACCATCGGCAAAGTCTTATGGGCCACCAGCTCAATTTCAATAGACCTTTGACTCTAACTAATTGTAAAGGCCGCAGCCGTTGCAGGTCTCACAATGCACTTAAGTGCTTGGCATTTCCTAGGGCTGCAAGGGACCTAAAACCATTAATAAACCCATGGAAGACATTCAAATAACTTGCACAACAATCCCCAATGATTAAATATGTAAATGAAAAATATATTCTGCTTGTTATATTCATATGCAAACTACCAGGGCACACAACTATAAGCCCCAGGAGAGTGTTGTCCTCCTGGGTGCGATCCATGCCTGCCCCGTCATCCTCGCATGGGGGAGGGAAGTGAGGCCTAGGCCTAAGGCTCAGACTTGTAAGGAGGTAGTGGCGGAGGTGAACAATTTAGCACAGGGCCTAGGGGCGAGAGGTCTGTGAGGCACCGCTATGATGACATCAGGGCCAAGGTGTGGAAGAAGATGTCCATGGAGGAGTCGGGCCACCGTGTCACCTACAATAAATCACTGTAAATAGGTGAAGGTCACGTGCGACCTCTTGACAACGCCGCCGCTGGAGCTTTAGGCCCGGTGGCCCGGCAGAAACAAGCCTCCATGACAGGTGAATATGACATACACCAATGTGCCACCACATTTGCATCACACACACTACACATTTACATGATGACCAAAGAGGAGAATGATATGTCAGCTCAATTGAATTAACAATGGATAGATGGATGTGTCATTAAATCCATGAAGCTGCCAAATCACTGTCATTCATGGGCACTCCAACAGTAATCAAGCAATAGAGAGTCCTTGTACTGGTGTGCCCACTGCCGCCAATGCAGTTACAGACTGCAGACAAAATACAGATAGTGTTAGGAGCTAGGAAAAATCAAGACCAGAAAAAAAAGAATAGATCAAATTTAGCAAAAGCTAATCAGATTTGCAATTATGAAAATCATCCTAGATGTCAGATTGTTAGGAATGAACACATATCAATGTATTAATCATCATACTATTGACATCTACTTTTCTTTTCTATCTTGCAGCATCCAGCAGGAGGTCTGGGTCCTTTGGTGAGCTGGAGGCTGGGGAATCGACCCCTGCCCAGCAGGAGACAGCTCAGGGGGAGGAGGAAAAGTGGATCGTCGGAGGGCCATGGCTCTGAGGAGGGGGAGGTTGTGGTGGACGATAGCCCTCCTGGACAGAGGATCAGCCAATTTGACCCGACCGTCCCCCTCCTGGATAGACTTTCCATATGGCCAGGGCCCTCAACATTACCGCCCTCCGGCATTGCACCTCCTTCCCCAGACAGCAATGAGCTGTCCTGGCCGCCACAGCCACTGGGGACACTGCTATCACCACCACTGGTTCCAGTCGGGCCCCGGACCCTTCCCACTCAATCTCTGCAACCTCCTCACACGGCCCTGCAAGTAGGACCTCCGCCCACCACCGCCACCAACAATCCAGGCTGGGCTAGCAGAGATGCTGGCCATCATGCGTGAGGAGATGAACTATATGAGGAGAATGGTGCCGGCATCTCTGCCACGAGGTGCAGCATGGAGAGGCTCCCCAGGGAGGTGAGGAGGCATAATGTGATGCAACAGACCTACATGGATGGGTTGCTAAGAATGAAGGTGGTCCCTAGCCCCCCTCATCCACATTGGAGGCATCACACATAAACCAGCAGCCTGGTACCCCCCCTTCACCTTCCACCATGCCTCCACCCCCACCAGCTGTGGTGCCGCAACCTCCACCTGTCCCTCTCCCCCAACAACCACCAACAACAAGGAGACGGCATCCGGTCACAGACAATGTGTGCCCTGGGCCCTGGCAGAGGAGGAACCAAGGGCGGTGGACATGTGTTTGCCTTCTCAACCGCACTCCTCAGTGACAATCTATTGGTCACAAAATTAACCTAATCTAGCCTGGCTATAGAGTCTGGGATCTTGGCCTATGTGATGGTGATATTTTGTATGCAGATGGCTACCTCCCATTACATGGTCCATGATCCTCTTTTCTGTGGACTCATAAGGTTCTGTTTAACATGTCACCAATTTATGGTCACTGAGAAATGCTGGTGAGAAGAAATGCTGCAGTCCATTTTTTTAAGGTTTTATGTTTTAGGTTATTTTCTTTGTTTTTCTTTCCATTTGTTTTGTTTTAGGTTCAATTCAGGTCCATAAAGGCATATCCTGCATCTGCGAGCATTGTGGAGGAAATGTATGAGGTGTAAGGTTTTCACAGTGCCTCTCAGGTAGACATTCCTTAAATGACAGGCCCCTTCTTAACATGTAGCTCCAACAATCCTAAATCTATCATATAGCCAGATATCTCAGACATGATTGTTATTAGCTTCAATGTAGACTAATACCGCTATGGCGGTGGACTTGCAAAGCCTCACAATGGCATGTTAATGACAGCCAGCATTGGTATATGCACTAGTGAAGCATGTGATCCTGACCTCATGCTGCAAGATGCTGTAAGCCATTACAGACACACTACATCATGAGATTGCAACACATATACATCAAAGTGGCTGCTGTATTAACGCTTTCTCACTCACAGAGGCTCTAATATGTACCCTGCAATATCTATATAATTGAATATACATCCCTCTCATCACATGTACATTCAGGTACACATATTGTGGGCAAATTACACTGCCACATGGCATATATCAAGTACCAGTGGAACATTTTAGTATTTGTTGTTCAGGCTTTCAGTCGTCTCTGACTCTCTGTGACCCTACGGACTGCAGCACATGCAGCAAGGCAACACTTAGCAATTAACACTAATGTAAATTGATGAACAGCAAAACATAATGGGAGGTCAGCAAATAGGAATAAGTAGACATCTTAACACATAGCCACCAGCAATGGCGTGGGACGTTCCAGGATGGGCGTAGCGGAGATTATCCATCACGGTGGTGAGTTGGCTGTTGATCCCTGTGCCTCTGGACAGTCTCCTTGTGTGTTTGTGGCCCCTCCTGATGGGTTACAGTAGATTAGTGTGGTGTATGTTCCCTTGGTTCCCTCCAGGATAAGCTAGGTGTTGGTGGTGAAGGGGCTTGTGTACGTGAATGAAGCTGTGAGCTATACCATGTAGGGCCAGTATAGGTGGGTGGTGATAGCAGAGAGGTTGGACAAATCCATATCCAGTAGAGAAGGAACTGACAACCTAGTTAAGTATTTCTGACATGCAAATCTTTTAGAAAAGCACTGGCAGAGGCCTAGCTGCATGTGCTGCAGTCCGTAGGGTCACAGAGAGTAAAGAGAAAGACTGAACAACAAATACTAAAATGTTCCACTGGTACTTGATATATGCCACATGGTTGTGTAATTTGCCCACTACATGTGTTCCCAAATGTAGATGTGATGAGAGGGATGTATATGCTATTATATTGATATATTTAGGGCCACAATAGAGCCTCTGTGAGTGATTAAGGGTTAATATGGCATCCTTTTCATGTTTTTGTGTTGCAATTTAATCATGTAGTGTGTCTTTTATTGCCATAACAGCTTTTCATATTGGCATGTCCATGACCATTCCAACATGTGATAATAAGTTCATATTTTAATAATGCCTTTTTTGGGCTGGGGGGTTATTGTGCAAGTAATTGTAATACCCTTCGATGCTTTCCCTATATTTTAAACTGCACTGGTGTGTTAATATTGACCTTTACGTTGCTTCTAAGTGGTAAGTAAACCCTTTGCAGATTCTGCCTCCATTTGTGGGTTACGAGCTTACACACCATGGCGTCTTTTCAAACACGTTACAATTTAACAGCTGTATTGAAAATGTAGCGGTTACGGGGTTCAGATCAAAGGATTTAAGTGCACAAAGTTCAACGTTGCTCTCCGCATATTCTCGCCCATCCAGCGTGTTACAAGGCATCTTAACACGTAAACAGCCCTAAAATGACATTTACGAGCTAAAAACACGTAGCTCAAATTTAATGAGTTTATTTGTATAGTTCTTTTTGAAATAACAATTTTAATTTTTTTTATTTATGTATTAACTTTTAATTTGCAAAATTTGGGTTTAAATTACAGATAGTATAATATCATATATTTACGTAATCAATAATTATGTTTACTTAATTATGTTTACCTGTCATTCACCATGGAAGTACACTTCCCTTTGTAGAGCATTTGCAATTAGCAACTTGTTTGTCCAAAAATACATTTTAAAGTATGTTGATAAAAGAAAAGTTTCTGAAAATATTTTATATTACATTGCATTCTTATTACTGTAATTTTACAATGTGCAGGTGTGCTGATAGAAGTCACGCTATTATGTGTTATATAAATTGTATATTTACTGAAGCATATTTTCATTCTTCTGCTTAATCAAACATTAAAATAAGACCTGAAATACATGTAAAAATAATGATAGCTTACACTGTTAAATATCCATTACACAAAAATAGTTACCAGTAAAGTACTGCAAAGCTGCTTTTTGTTTTTGTGTGAATTTTAATTGAAAGATAGAACTATTCAGTTAATTATCACATATATAGTTGTGAGCATACGAGCCGTTGCTCACGCTTGCGGGCTTGCGCAGCTAGCATGCAAGAAATGCATCCCTGGCAAAGCGAGGGACGCAGTTCTCCACAAATGCGGACCCTCGCGAAGCGAGGGGCTGCATTTGCGGAGGTTTAGGCTCAAAGGCGCCTCACACGCGGTTAACACACACACGCATGACTTAGAAAAAAAACAACTGCCTCCCACATGCATGACTTAGAAAAAAACAACTGCGTCCCTCGCAAAAAAAATGCGGCCGCGAAACGACCCTTTCCCAACACGCAAAAAACGTCCGAAACGGCGTGCATTACTTACAGCAAGGGGGGGCATCCGGCACCTCGAAAAGTTAATTTACACGTCCATTTAAGTAAAAAAAAATGAGTTTAAAGTGCTGAAAATCACCTAAGCGAGAGAAAAAATGGCCACCGAACAAAACGAAAACGAGGCTACAGACGCAACAATACTACAGTGACTCGCAAAACTGAAACACATACTATGCGGCACGTACCAAACTGATATTAACCACCATTTTTAAAACTACTATGCATAAAATGGCTGATGGAACGCAAATTGTAAGCTGGAACGCAAATAGCGCATGCGTATTGCGTTCTAACGGTCTGAGGCACCTCAAAGTTTATAAATACTGCCTACTTTCCAGAAAATTCGACATTTCTACTCAGGTGATGAACGGAGTGAGTGGATAGTTAACTGCTGCTGTTACTTGAGAAGATAATTATTTCCTAATTTCCTACTTTACACTGGGCAAATTACAACTGAGAAGTAAGCTATAAAATATTACATTTTATTATCAAGACAGGAAAAAAAAAAAAAAAACTTTAACTATGAAAATGTGATTCATGTATAGTGACATGTGACATGCACATTTATGTGTGTAGGCCCTAAAACAAAGTAATGTTAAGCAAAACTAATTAAACAAGTATATTTAAATGACATTAATTTACTGTAACTCATAGCAAAATAAATATGACACTATAACATATGTAACCTAAAGCTGAATGTTTGCCCTTTTTTTCACTATTCAAACAGACTCTGCATCAACAGCTTCACTCAAGTATTTGCACCGTGGACTGTGAAAGAGAATCCCTTTTAAAGAACACAAAGAAAGAAGAAGAGGTAAGATAGAAAAGTACATTACATGTTAAATAAGACCATGCTTTGCTAAATCAAAAAGAAGAAATATACAATTAACCATTTAACTTTCTTTTTCAAACAGACACTACAAGAAGACTGGCGGATTAAGATTGGCAGGAGGGGACCCTCTGTCATTCGGACAAGAACAACACTTCAATTAAGGTATAATATAAGAAGTAGAAAAAAAAAAGAAATATATATGTTTAATGGCCACCAATATAAAAATTAAAAGTACAAAAAATAAAAAAAATACAAATTTATTAAAGAATAAAACAACACAGTTCCAAAAACTTCACAAACACCTATACAATTTACAAAGAAAGACAGTTTCAGGGGAAAAAAAGAGGTGGTCACAAAACAGGATAGCATCCGAAACATTAGCAACATACATAAAACAAAAGTATTCCTCCTTTTTACTGTAAAATAAACTCCAACCATCACCCACAAGCCAAATGCAGTAAACAAAAAGTGGTGAACACAAAACAGGATAAAACAAAAAAGCCTAAACTTGATATAGAAAAGGCAATTAACATTCATTTTTACTGTCCAACATCATTTAATACTCATAAAGAAGACTAATTAAGCAAATAAAGTATTCAAAATATGGTGGACACAAAACAGGATTGTACCAAAAATCACACAAACACATAGAAAAGTTAATTAATATTCTTCTTTATTGTTTAAGAACCTATAAGCTTTACAAAGAAGCCTAAATAAGCATACCAAAAGTGGTGGACACAAAACAGGATAATGCTAAAAACATTGTGAGCATATGCAAAATACAAGACTAATTAAGGAAATAAAGTATTCAAAATATGGTGGACTCAAAACTGGATTGTAGCAATGTCGGGGAGTGAGATTGCATGTGAGTTTAAGCCAAGTTTCGTCACAGCGAGAAACCAAATGGCGGGCGAAAAAAATTTAAACAAAGCTAAAGGAGACCGAGGCGCACAAATCACCACCAGGCACGTTCGAGTTAACCAGGAATGTAGATGATACAAAATAGACCATTACAACAGACAGAAAATGCTTGCGAGCCAAGTAATACATGGAAAAAAGCTGCCATTTCACAACGCTAACTTGCAAATAATAACATTTTGATTCTAAAATGCCTCTTTACCTGCCAAAACAAACGGTTTGGCCTTGTGCATGCAGCCTATTTACACTGCACACGTGACACATTGCTGACACCTTCTCCTCATGTGATCAACAGTCCAAATGTACATTTTCAGATGCAGAAAAATCCAAAGAGATTGTTAGCTCTTCAGGTTAGTGATGTCGCAAACATCACATTTTCGGTTTGCGAACCGCGGACGCGAATTCCATCAAATGAACGCGAACGGACGAACATCGGCGAACCGCCATAGGCTTCAATGGGCAGGCGAATTTCAAAACCCACAGGGACTCTTTCTGGCCACAATAGTGATGGGAAAGTTGTTTCAAGGGGACTAACACCTGGACTGTGGTATGCCGGAGGGGGATCCATGGCAAAACACGCACAGAAAATTACATAGTTGATGCAGAGTCTGGTTTTAAGCCATAAAGGGCATAAATCACCTATCATTCCTAAATTGTTTGGAATAACATGCTTTAAAACATCAGGTATGATGTTTTATCGATCAGGTAGTGTAAGGGTTACACCCGCTTCACAGTAACAGACCAATCTCCCCGTTTAATGCACCGAAAACAACGGCAAACAACCGCAAACAACCCTTTGCACAACAGCAAAATCTCCATTTGCACAAGGTTGGATACCAAGCTAGCCATGTCCCGTTCCTTGTCCTCACTGATGTCATTGAAGGTCTCTTCCTCCACCCAGCCACTAAGGGTCCCCAAAAGGTGACAACAAGCCCCCTGGGACGCCTGCTGTGTTTGGTCTTCCACCTCCTCAAAGCCACCTTCCTCCTCTGACTCCTCTTCTTCAGACTCCTCTCTCTGCGTTGCCTCTGTCTGCATATGGCATGGATTTTTGGAACAGGGAGATGGAAAAAGATGCTTGGTCGGTCCTCCCACTTCGAATTTTGGGTACTGCGCGTGCAATCTAAGGTGCCACCAGATAGGAGTGTTGTATTAAGTTGTACTACTCATTCCTATCAGTTTAATACCTGTTACGTCAACTATCAGGGGACGTGTATATGGCATGGATTTTTGGAAGCGGGAGATGGAAAAAAATGGCGAAAGAGAAACATGAGAGGACATAGGAGAGAGAGGGGTGAAAAATATACAGGAGAGGGAGGTGGTAACAAAAGACAAAGGGGAGGGAGGTGGGAAGAGATACAGGGTAGGGGAAAAGAGACACAGGGGAGAGGGAAGAGGCACAGGGGAGGAAAAAGGGGGAAGAGACACAGGGGAGGGGGCACAGACACAGGGGAGGGAGAGGAGGGAAGAATCACAGGGAATGGAGAGGGGGGAGACCGTGGGGAGGGAGATAGGGGGAAAGAGACACAGGGAAGGGAGAGGGAGGGAAGAGATGAGGGTGAGGTGGTAGAAACACAAGGGAGGGAGAGGGGGGAAAATGAGACACAGGAAAGGGCAAAAAAAGGAGACACAAGGGAGGAAGTAGACAGGGTAGAGATTCACAGTGAACACCAAAGGCAGTCAGCGCAGGGCTTGCGGTGAGCGACGAAGGTGCTCACATTGAGTGGCAAACAACATTGACAGGCTTAACATTTTATTCCCATCATTTATGATGGGCAAATAGCTAATGTGATAATAAATGGCTTCATATGATCACTATGCTTCTATAAAATACATTTTTTGCATGATCAGTCATATTTTCAAAATAAATTACAGCATTTCACAATTTCTGCTAGGGTATGCAAACTTTTGAGCACAACTGTATGTTGGCTCTGACACCAATACTGGGATCCTCTGCCACCATGGTTGCTTTAACCCGATAGCCATCTTCCTCCCATAGACCACCCCTTCTTCTATCTGCTCCTATTGGAGAATCCCATATTGCTGCCCTTCCACCTACTCAAGCAAATGTGTTTGTTATACCACCATGTCTGAAAGCATCTATCACTACTCCACAGCTGGAGGTGGAGGAGGACATAAATACCCAAATACAGAAGCATCAACAAGAGATGGACAGACATTTACAGAAGCTGGAGGTCATACAGAGAGAGCTCACATGTACATAACAATAACTGGTCTGTGACCACATATCACATAGATTTAGACTTTAACAAATAGTGGATATCACAATCAGTCCATGTTGGCAGCAGTAATGTTTCAATTAAATATGGCCTAACTCACTCCAGCAAAGTTATAACTTTGGTTATATTTAGTCATAACATGCTTCTTAGCAATTATCACATGATTCCCGCCCAAAGACAGGTGACAGGAAGTCATAAAATAAAGGCACATGAGGACAATGTTCATGAATTATTTCCATGTACATTTATAGGGAGCCCTGTATGATGCACATTTAAAATAGATTTGTATAGACCAAGTGTTCTTCATTACAGTGTCCACCTACAGTATCATTGTGAAACCACAGATCATCAATAAACCATTTGCTCTGTGTTATACAATTTTATAGTCTGACAGATGAAACTGCAATAGTAGCACTGCTTGGAGATCAAGAGCATGTTGTTGTTTAGTCATTCAGTCGCATCCAACTCTCTGTGAATGTATGGACCACAGCACGCCAGGTACATCTCTCCGTCACCGATCCTCTGAGCTCCATGAAGTTCATGTTCATTGCCTTAGTGACCTCATCTATCCATCTCCGCCTCTGTCGTCCCCTTCTTTTTTTGCCTTCAATCTTTCCCAGCATCGGAATCTTTTCTAGGGAAGCCTGCTGTCTCATAATATTGCCAAAATATTTTAGCTCATGATCATACCTTCTAGTAAACCGTTTGTCTTGATTTCCTGAAGTATTGATTTATTGAATCTTCTTGCAGTCCAAGGGGCTCTAAACAGTCTTCTCCAACACCACAATTCAAAGGCGTCAATTCTACGGCGCTCAGATTTCTTTATGGTCCAGCTCTCGAACTATGCAAACGTCTTTTAATTTTATGACTACAGTCACCATCTGCAGAGATCTTAGATCCAAGGGAAATAAAATCTGTCACTGTCGCAACTTCTTCCCCGGATATTTGCCAGGAAGTGAAATTGCCATTTGCCACCATCTTCATCTTTTTAATGTTGAGCAGCAGGCCAACCTTTGCAATCTCTTTTTTTACCCTCATCAATAAGTTCTTTAGTTCCTCCATCATCCTTCGCCATCAGAGTAGTATCATCAGTGTATCTGGGCTTGTTGATATTCCTTCCAGCAATATTGATTCCGGCTTTGGATTCATCTAGTCTAGCTTTATTCATGATGTATTCTGCAAATATGTTGAATAAATAAGATGACAATATACAACCTTATCGCACTTGTTTTCTGATCTTGAACCATTCTGTTGTCCCAGGTTCAGTTGTGACCGTTGCTTCTTGGTCGACATACAGATTATTTAGGAGGAGGATGAGATGATATGGTAATCCATTTCTTTAAGGACATGCCACATTTTGTTGTGATTCACACTCTTGTTTTTGTTCAACCAGCGTATATTGGCAATTTGATCTCTTGTGCCTCTTCCTCTGCGGAACCCAGCTTGCACAACTGGTAGTTGGAGTAGAGATTGTAGAATCTTAAGCATTACCTTGCTGGCATGTGAAATTAGTGCAAATTGTTCAATAATTAGGGCACTCTTTGAAACTGCCTTTTTTGGCGATTGGGATGCAGACTGACCTTTTCCAGTCTATTGGCCATTGTTGAGTTTTCCAAATGTGTTGGCATAAGGCAAGTAACACTTTACAGCATCATCCTGTAGAATTTTGAATAGTTCGATTGCGATTCCATCACCTCTTGAAGCCTTATTATCAGCAATACATCCTAGGGCTCATCTCACTTCGCTTTTCAAGATGTCTGGCTCCAGCTCATTGGACAAACTACTGAGGTCATCACTCCTCCATCTTTGGCTACAAAATATCTAGTCATTCTGATTTCTATATTGTCCATCTGGTGATGTCCATGTATGGAGTTGTCTCAGAGGCTGTTGGAAGAGGGTGTTTGCTCTGACCAGAGAATTATCTTGATAAAATTCTACTACCGTATATACTCGAGTATAAGCCGACCCGAGTATAAGCTGAGGCACCTATTTTACCACAAAATACTGGGAAAAATGAGTGACTCGAGTATAAGCTGAGGGTGGGAAATGTGCTGCCCCCTGTGTCCCACTTGTGCCCTGTGTGTCCCCCTCTCTCTCCTGTGTCTCTTCTCCCCTCTCCCTTCCCTGTGTCTCTTCCCTGTGTCTCTTCCCACCCACTCCCTTCCCTGTGTCTCTTCCCCCCTCTCCCTTCCCTGTGTCTCTTCCCCCTCCTCATTCTCAACCCAACTCCTCATCCTCAACATCCCTCCTTATCCTCAACCTCCCTCCTCAACCTCCCTCATCCTCAACCCCCTCCTCAACCCATTCTCATCCTCATCCCCCCAACCTTAACCTCCCCTCATCCTCCTCCCCCCCCTTCATCATCAACTCCCTCACTCAACCTCCCTCCTCAACCTTAACCCCCCTCCTCATCCCCAACCCCCTCCTCAACCTCCCTCCTCATCCTAAGCCCCCCTCCTCAATCTCAACCCCCTCCTCAACCTCCCTTCTCAACCTCAACCTCCCTATCCTCAACCCTCTCCTCAACCTCCCTCCTCAACCTCAACCCCCCTCCTCATCCTCAACCCCCTCCTCAACCTCCCTTCTCAACCTCAACCCCCCATCCTCAACACACTCCTCAACCTCCCTCCTCAACCTCAACCCCGCCATCCTAAACCCCCTCCTCAACCTCAACCCCCCATCCTCAACCCCCTCCTCAACCTCAACCCCCCATTCTCAACTCCCTCCTCAACCTCAACCCCCCCATGCTGAACCTCCCTCCTCATCCTCAACCTCCCTCCCCATCTTCCCTACTCATCCTCAACCTCCCTCCTCAACCTCAACCTCCCTCCTCAACCTCCCTCCTCAACCTCCATCCACAACCCCCCTCCTACACCCCCCCTCCTCATCCTCAACCTCCCTCCTCATCCTCAGGCCCTCTCCTCATCCTCAGCCCCCCTCCTCATCCTCAACCCCCTTCTCAACCTCCCTCCTCAACCTCAACCTTGCTTCCTAAACCACCCTCCTCAACCTTCGTCCTCAACCTCCCTCCTCAACCTCCTTCCTCAACCCCCTCCTCATCCTCAACCTCCCTCGTCATCCTCAGGCCCCCTCCTCAACCTCCCATTTCAACCTCAACCCCCTCCTCACCCTCCCTTCTCATCCTCAAACCCCTTCATTCTAAACCCCCCTCCTCATTCTAACCCCCTCCTCATACTACCCCTCTAAATCCCCCCCCCCCTCATTTACCTGCTCCGGCCTCCGCTTCTTTCGGGTCTTGACTGGCGAGCATGTGACGTCACTGCATTAGCATATACCGGGTGCCGGCACCCGGTATATGCTAATGACGTGACGTCACATGGGCGCCACGTCAAGACCCGGAAGAAGCGGAGGACGGAGCAGGTAAGTGGGGGGGGGGGGGTATTTAGAGGGCTAATATGACAGGGGGGTTAGAATG
The DNA here is from genome assembly GCA_027410445.1 of Discoglossus pictus. Classification (NCBI taxonomy): domain Eukaryota; kingdom Metazoa; phylum Chordata; class Amphibia; order Anura; family Alytidae; genus Discoglossus; species Discoglossus pictus. The sequence goes on along the minus strand of CM050165.1, from coordinate 284,022,696 downwards.
AGGGGGGTTGAGGATGAGGAGGGGGGAGGGAAAGAGACATGTGGGTTAGGGAGACACAGGGGGGTAGAAAGACACAAGGGGGGTTAGAGAGACACAGGGAGGTTAGAGAGACACGTGGGGGAATAGTGTCTCGCGTATAAGCCGAGAGGGCCCTTTTTAGCCTTAAAAAAAGGTCTGAAAAACTCGGCTTATACTTGAGAATTTACGGTAATCTCTGACCTGCTTCATTTTGTACTTCAAGGCCAAATTTGCCAGTTATTCCAGGTGTCCTTTGGTTCCCTACTTTAGCATTCCAATCTCCTATGATAATACCGTAGTAGCATCTTTCCTTGGTGTTATATATATGACGTGTTGAATCCACATCCATGGTTGGAGTATAGATGTGATATTAAAAAAAAGATAGATATGTACAATTTAGTAACATTTATATTTAATAGTTCTAATAAGCAAGAGTATGTAGGATTGCTTGTTAGAACACTGAAATGTAAATGTTACTAAATTGTACATATCCATCCTTTTTTTTTCTCCTCTCCCTCCATATTTATCGACAGAGCAATCCAGAAATGTGGACACGTGCTGTGTGTAATTGAATGGTATTCCATTCTTCTAGATGATAGGTCATTCTGATGTACTGACCATATGAATACAATATGTAGATGAAAATATGTAGTTCTATTTTAGAAACTACATTTGTTTAGAATCCCTTCACTAAATGTATGTTTTTTTTCTGGTGTATTGACCAGATACAACAGATGAGTTATTCATATGTATTTTTTAGAGTTAGGGGTTAGATAGGTTTGTTATGTTATTTTAGTCATGCTCATCCCCCCTTGAATCGGTTTACACCACACTAATTATATATCAGCATGGTATTTTTACTTTGATGGTTTGCCTCTTTATTTTTTTCATTTTTTTGGCAATGGTAAAGGAATAGAGACACATCTTCATACATACAACATTAAATCACATAATATAACAAAAACAAGCATAGTTGTGGGTTACCATAATACTTTTGGCTTAAAAAGCCTATTGATACATAAGATCTTTTTATGACCCTTAGATCTCTGTTCTACATTATTAAAAAATGCTCATCCCACTTTTTCCACTTCAGTTTATCCGTATTGCTCTTAGTTATAGTAATTCAGGCAAAATCTCTTTCAATCTATCTATTCCTTTTGATTATATTTTTGGTCTTATTCCAGGTAGGTATAAATCCCTCTTTCCACTTCAGAGCTATTAGCCATTTAGCTGCTAATAATATATTTACTACCACCGCTTTGGTGCTAGCATCTAAATATGATGGAAATATGTTAAACAAGACTAATTCAGGGGGAAAAGAAATAACCTTTTTGCATATAGTTGAAAGATTCAAAATACGCATTGCCCATACCACTTGTATCCTTGGGCAAAACCATGACATGTGGGAGTTCATACCTATATGACCACATCTCTTCCAACATTGGTTATTCTGTTCTGGTACTATCTTTTATATTTTTTCTGGATCATAATACCATCTTTGGTAGATTTTAAAATGTACTTCCCTGAATGGAACACATATAACGTTATTATGAGCTAATTTAAGTGCGTTAAACTAAACGTCATTTGTGCATTGAAAGTACAGTTCCTCCTCCTACCTCATCATTGGTTTTTTCAAGGGGATTTCCAGTTTGCAAAAAGGCTCTACATTTGGAAATATTGAAATTGACTTTGCCTTTACCCAATTTTTTTAAAACAAAGTAAGCTCTCTATGTGGTACTGTTTTGCCCACTGTTCTTCCTATCTGGTGCTTCAATGAATTGTAATATAGCCACAAATGAGGCGGCACTCCTGTTTACCTCATTAAGTTTTCTATAAACATCCCTTATTGATATTAAATTCTCTCTAGGGCTTGTTTTATTCTGCAATGTAGATAGAGGAATTATCGGGTAGAGGAAAGGAACCAGATTAGATCTCTTATTTATACAGAACCAACTTCTTAGACAAAATCTAGTGACCACTAGATAATTGCTAATACCTTTTTTTATCCATTATATTACTCCATATAGTGCACCCCAGCTTTGATTGTGAAGCTTGAGTATATTCTATTTGTAAAAATGTAAATTCAGGATTGCCATATATTAATCTAATATCATGGAAAAGAGCAGTTGCTTGGAAATATTGTCCAAGGTTTGGAGTACCCAGACCCCTTCTCAATAATTCCTATTTAGGATCTGATTTATTATTCTAAAATTATTAATAAACTTGTCTATTGTGACCTGGAATCTATTAAGTAGCTCTTTGGAGATCTTCATTGGGATACATCTAAATAGATATAATACTTTGTAGTATGATATAGACCCATATTGATAAATTATTTTTAATACATTTTCTACTGAGATAATAGCATCCGAAGTTGTGATAATTACATCATCTGCAAATAATGTTATTTTTTAGTTCATTTTCCTCATTACAACTCTCTTGATATTAATATCACTTCTTATTTTTGCCACCAGCAGTTCCATAACCGGAGCAAAAATGAGTGGGGACAATGGACACCCTTGTCTAGAGCCTGTTTTAAACTTTGCTCCACTTATAAAGGCGCAGCTATTAGAGTATAGGGTCATAATATTCTTAATGGCCCCATCTCCGAACTCAAATTTTTGCAGGGGCAACTCCAAAACTCCCAATTCAGGCAGTCAAATGCCTTTTCTGCATCAATTGCTAAAGCAAGAAACGTGTTGAATTTAGAAAAATCCAAGATATCAAAAAGTTTTATTGTATTATCAAGGCCCTGACTCTCCTTTATAAACCCTGATTGGTCATAGCTAACTGAACCTTTTATTACCAAGGGATATCGGTCTGTAATTGGTGCACATATTCTGAGCTTTTCCTTCTTTATAGATTGTAACAATTACAGCCTGAAGCGATTCTGCAGGAGCTGAGCCTGATAATCTGATTTCATTAAAACTATTCATAAGATCTCTACTTAATATCTTAGAATAACTTTGGAAAAAAACACCCAGAAGTCCTTCCGGACCAGGTGACTTATTTAGTAAATTTATCGCTTTGTTAGACCGAGAATTTTGGCAATTGAACTGAGTCCAAAAACTCAGATATTAACTCTTTCGTAGGTTTAATCACCTCTCCAGTAGATTCTAAATTGTAGAGGTCTTTATAATAGTCCAGAAAGCTTTTGCCAAATTGCTCAGGTAACCCATGCAATTTGCCTTTTTTATCTAACATCTCTGGAATACTCTTGGGGCTATTGTTGTTTATGAATAAGTTCACAAAAAACTTGGTAGGCTTATTACCACAATGATAATATTTTTGCTGTGCTATACAAATATTGTTGTAAATTTGTATTTGTTGAATTTCTCTTATATTTTTCTGTTTAGTCACTATTTCCAGGGTATTTTCTTTTGTAGGTGCCAATTTATTAAGATGATTAATTTCGTTTAATTGGACGTAAAGATCTCTAAGGGGTTTCCCTCTTTCATTCTTATTTTTGGATGCTAATGAAATCAAATAACCCCTTAAATACACCTTAAAAGAGTCCCAAAAAGTTATTTTAAAATTAACTGTATTTTCATTAAACTCAATATACTCTTCAATGATCTTAGAGATATACTCCCTGTCTATTGTGGATTTAAATAATGACTGGTCTTTTCTAAACTTTTTAGATCTCGTCTTGCTCTTTTTAGATCTCATCTTGCTAATATACACTGTGACACTAGCATGGTGTGAGTCTCCTATAGGGCCTATATCCACTCTTTCTACCTTATTTATGGCATCCTGATCTACTAAGCAATAGTCAATCCTTGTGTATGACGCATGGCGTTTGGAGAAAAAGGTATAACCTCTCTCTCCAAGATGGATTATCCGCCATGCTTCATACAACTTATATTTTACTAGGGAAGCCTGAAACCTGCTTGAAGCTGCAATGAGTTCTCTACTTTTTTACAAAGGAAAAAGGAAGATACTCTATTTGGTCTGGGTCAATTAATAATATTAACTATACATTAGCAAATTTGCATGCACCTAACCATAACCAAAACCGATTTTTAAAGAGAATGCTAAAAATTATAAATAAGATAAGAAAAGGAATATTGATAATTGCTGGGGACATAAATATGGTGTTGGAAATTGAAGTGGATCGGAAATCAGAGAAAATAGTAAAACAAAGAGAACTCATTGCAGCTTAAAGCAGGTTTCAGGCTTCCCTAGTGAAATAACAGTACCTCTAGACTTAGACTAGTGAGATAACAGTACCTCTAGACTTAGTCTTATAGTTGGAAACAGCACAGATATCAACTACTCAACATGGTGTTCCTTTCCCCCACCCAATGTGTCTCCTGGACACAAATGATGTCTGCCTTGGAAAAACCTGAAATATTGTTCCTTTTGTAGGGAGTATTTAACCACCTTACATTATAGGTAATAAGTTTAATGGGATTAAATAGGAGTCATAACCAAAACATATGTAATCTCTGAAATAAGTCAGGAGAGCATCATAAGGGACTTGGCCCCAGAGGTAACCTTGTGCTGTCAAAACACGTGTAAACATGTCAGCATAACCCACAGCATTTAGAACAAACAAATTATACACAACACAAACATGATCACATGTAACCCATACATACCCAATCCCCCTTGATGGCAGTACACAATTCTGACCCATCATTGTTAGTATAAGTACTGGACAGCAATGGGGCTACTGTCCAGGACCTCAGAGCCACGCCTAAAGCTCTGCCATATTTATATAAGCTTATACAGTCAAAAAACAGAAACTTCTGTAAGTTAATACCTTAAGCCTCATTCCTACAGTACATTACCTATATTCTAAGAAATAAGAACCCTATTCTTTTTATTTTTTTTCTGGTAGGATTCCTTCACAGTCATAGAGAAAAGCAGTGATTACTGCTCTGTTCAACACCTTACATTTAATATACTGAAACCATGCTGTACATGCAAACACCCCCATAAAATTGCCCTACAGTTATACTCTTTATTCATTTGTGGTGCTTATCACCCTCCCTCATGTACTTTATATAAATGTGTTGACTGATAGTCATTATCTTAAACATATGTCTTTAAACAACTCTTGTAATTTCCTTCTCTCTCTCTGTATTAAATCCCAGGGGGCTACCCCTAATCTCATCATCAAACTAGTGAGCTTTTTGCCAATCTGTAAAGCATTTCTATTCAGTTTCCCCTCCTTTTTCGGATAAATCCATAGACCTAAATAGTTTTGACACAAAATCCAATAACTCCTTAGGGCCAATAGTTTCAGGTATCTCTTGTAGCCTTAAATTGTTTCTTCTCGATACTTCATCAATTCTATTTTGGCTATATTTTAACGACTTAACTTCTTCTTCTAGTTTTTTAACTTGCTGTTGAGGTATAATGAAAGGGTTACCATTTTACTTAACCTTTTTGTGACCACAAGGCTGCATAAAGACAGTTTTTATTATGTCAACAGGCCCTTGCAAGTTTCTTATCTAGTGTATCTACAAGGGATTTATAGTTCTGTTATCTGCTTATGTAACCTCTCCCTATATATCACAATTTATATGTAAACATGGCAAAACCTGTATGACCTGTAAATGTTGACCCTGCATAAATGACCATGTAAAGGCAGCATGTACCTCTGATAACAATGCAAATGATGGGCGGGCAAAGCCCTATATATTCTCCTGTAAAACACTCAATAAATGAAACACTTTCATATAAGTACCTTATGTGTGTGTGTATCAATCTGTCTTCCAGATATCTGAGCCAAGAGGAGAGAGTTGCCTGTGGAAGGTGTATAAAGGTTCTACCCCGGGGTGTGCTTTCCTAGCAGTTGAATAAATCCTGCTCTATCAATTTGGGGGCTTAAAGTCCGGGATATCCCTCCAGAACTGGTGAGTAAAACATTTTTATGCTTATTCTTTTTATATGCTCACTTTTTCTACAGGGTATCATAATTATTAAATTGGTAAAGAGTTTTATGTTAAGGTTTAGAGTCCCTTCCTTTTTGTCTAGTTTATGGGTCTAAAGTACCTATATTTGTTCTACATTTTTGTAGTTTATCACCTTCCAATACTCTTGCCTCTTGTTTAAAATTTTAATATTATTTTATTGTTGTGGTAATTATGTACTTTCTGGTCTATATATATTACTTATGATTGAGCTTGCTTGATTAGCATATTTTATCAATTCCCCCCCCCCCCCCTTGTTTTTGTGTACAATATACATTGTGGTTAAGTGTTTTATCTGCATTTATACTGTTTGCTGTGAAATATATGGGGAATGCTAAATCCAAAGGAGAGAGCCCAAAGTTATCCAAGGGGACAGTTACTAAAACCATTATGTCCTTTAAAATTAAACTAAAGGAAAATGGGGCAAAAGGTGAAATATTAACTAAGCTCCCAGGTCCTAAGCTGAGTGAGGGAGAAGGAGGGAGAAGAAGTGTCAGATTGTTTAGTCAGGTTTAAGAGATGTTGGTTGGAGGAATGTGGACTGACCATGGACATGGGAGCACTTTTTGTACAGCATGCCATGGCCAATCTATGCCCGGATGTGTCACAGACTGTAAGGCAATGTTTTGATGATTGGCATAAAAAAAGTGCTCAAGAATGGATAGAGGCAGTCAAAGATGCTGGTGTCGTTTTTTTCTCACCTCAGAAATAGAAGACCCCCTTTACTGCTATGTACTCTAATACTAGGGGCCGGCAGAGGGATTGTTATAATAATAACAGAAACTGCTTTAATTATTCACAGGATAGTCAGAGCAGGTATCAAAGACACCGTCAGAGCACTAGACATACTGTATTACAGGAGATAGAGCTAATCAGCAGGGTCCATGTTTTAATTGTGGGAAGACAGGACCCTGGCAGAGGGAATGCAGGACTCCACAGTGCAACCAAGGGGCATAGAATAGCCAAGATCAGTCAGTCCAGTTCCCAATTGCCTGGGGTGGAGATCACCCTAACAATTAGCCCTCCTTTGGCTTCCAGAGCCCATAGGGATGCCAGAGGATAGACCCTATCGCTTGTTATCTTTCCCAGTTGTCTAGGCGATGGGACGAGTTGCCGCTACTATCACTCTCAGTTGAAGGACAGGTATACGATTTCCTTGTCGATACTGAGGAAACTCACTCATCCATGTCTGCTAAGTTTTACAAAGGGGAAACTTTTGATGCAGGCATATTCTCAATTGGTGTTTGAGGGGTCTCTATTCCATGTCTCATTACACCTCCCTTACCTATCATGATACTACATAAAGAGGATAATTGCATGGAATGTTTTACTCATAAGTTTTTGATACTCCCTAAATGTCCCATAAATCTCTTGGGTAGGGACTTAATTTCTAAATTACAGATTAACCTCTTAGTGGATGATAAAAGAGGTATCCTATGTGACTCTCCTTACTGCTTACACCCTCCTACTGAACCCTGTTTCAACGTTTTGTCAGACTATGAGGAGGCACCTACCTCAACTTATATTTACCTCACAGTTTCCTCTACTGACACCTCATACAGGGCTGTTTCTGCTTCTCTCACTGGTACTGTCGCTGTCACTTCTCTGCATAATCCTTTGTCATGCTTTCCTCTTGATGTTGAACAGCTCTCAGACAGTACCCCTGACATCATACAAGGTGTGTTGCTTATTCCTACTACTGCTTATTTGATTAATGCCGGACAAAAGATGTTTAATTGGTTGGTAGGTGAAGGACTGTGCATACACACTAAATACATTCCCCTAGAAAAAATGTCTTGTTTTGTTGCCCAGTCTACTCTATTTGACCAATTGCCACCATCTTTGCATCATTTGCCCTCCACTCTGTGGTCTACTAATCCGACTAACCCAGGATTTGTTTCCTGTACACCTTACATAGCCAAAATCTGCCCAGGTGTTTCTCCAGTCTATGTCAAACAGTACCCATTATCTAGGGACAAGGAGGAAGGTATTGTGCCCATTGTTTAGGAGTTATTGGACAAGGGTGTCATTGTTCCTACTACCTCCTTTTACAATACTCCCATCAGTCCTGTCCCCAAACTAGGTTGGCAGACCTGGCGCATCACACAGGACCTTAGGGCCATTAATAATCTCCTATTGTTCCGGATGATAACTCTATCATCACTGCCATACCAGAAAATGCAATGTATTTCACTTTTTTAGACATGAATTCTGCATTTTTTGGTATTTCGGTTGACCCCGTTACTCAGCTTTTGTTTGCTTTTAATTTCTGTGGCCAGCAGTTTATGTGGACACTGAAGGGGTTAACATATTCTGCTGATGAAGGGGTTAACATATTTTGCTGACACATAGCCTAACCATAATATCATGTGCCTATCCTTGGGATGTTTTTCGACCTTACTAAAACACAAAACATTTCTAGTTGTTCTAAGAAACAGAAAACACCTGATTATATGTCCTTGTACCGACTAACGTGAACTGTGAAAATCGCTCTAATATCCGCCTTCTTTTGCAAGTATAAATTCTATGCAATGACGTAGCAATAAACGGAATTAGTACTGAGACTGATTGTGTGTGTGTTACATCCAGTACGAGTTCTACAGAATTCTGTTTGGGCCTGTGTTTCTAAGCCGCCAACTACTGATTAGTAAGCCCCAACAAACTGGTGTCAGACGAGTGGGATACAGAGATCGAAAAGATAAAATTTATATAAATATATACTTGACGGCTTGGTTTACAGTGCCCAAAATCCGCTTTTGCTTGCTCATTAATTTTGCTGTATTGCTGTGCTGTTAAGATAAGAAATGTTTTTTTATTCTGTGTAAAAACCAGGAAGTAAGGTCTCTGGACACTGTAAGACGCACCGTCTCTGTGTCTAGGTGCAACCCGTTAACTCGAGAACATCTTTCGGAACTGTCCGAGCTATTTCAGCTCAGTACAGACGAATCCTGTTCTCGGATTAAAAAAACGTGATAGCAAATAAGGTTACGTTGTCTATTGAGACAACCACCTAAAGTTTTTTTTAGAAGGATAGTTGTAAATGGTTACTTCCCAGTCTAAACAATACCCAAAGCTGTCATATGTAATTATATACACAGCGTAACATCAGGTCCAGTGAAAGAGCAAACGAGATAAGAACACAGAAATATTAAGGACATTTTTCTTTACATACAATACATATTACATATAATATTCTGATTGCTTTTGTTTATAAAGTAGATGGATTGTCTTGTGTTTTGCTGCAAATTAATTTGTGAGTGTTAGCTGTACTTTCTTTTCTTTGCAATACAATTGAGAAATGCAGGTTAGAGAATTTTCCTTTGTGTCTTTAAGGGTTGTAGAGATAGTGTCCACCACTGAAATATATTTCTAAAGCCGGCATATATGTAAAAAAAGGAAATCTTTTTCCAGAAATATGTAACAGTGGAGGATTTATGGTCTATCTTGATTGTAAGTGTAAGTGTAAGTGTGTTTATTCTATTTTAAAGCTTGCTAAAACTTATCTCCGCGTCCCAAAAAAAAAAAAAAAAAAAAAAAGGCTGTGAATTTCTGTCTCCTTGCAGAAAATTCTTAAGGTCATATTTAGTTTGGATAAGATGTGTATGGAATGTTGTTGTTTAACTTTTTAAGGTGGATTTCAGTATTGGTAGTTACATGTTTGTGGAGAGGTCTCAGGAAGACGTGGAGTGTTAGTTGGGAATTATTGTAAGTTAAGTATGGGACTGAAGCGAATAGTTCCTAGAATGTTATGGTAAGTGATTTGGAAGAGAGATTTTCTATGTGAATTTGATCCAAAATGGAGTTTGTTTTTGAATAGATTGCAAATAGTAAATACAGAAAGAGAAAACAGGCAGCCCTTAACCCCCGAATTAATCCTTCTACATATATGATGTATCTGAAGTGAATGTGTCAAGGACACCATGACTCAGACTGACATCAGACTTCTTATACAGACTTTTAGACTCTGATACAGAGTCAGGATGGAATTGGGCTAACGTCCCTTCCATTACGTGACAATGACTTTAGATTTGTCCAGGATTTAAGGGCAATTAATTACTTAGTCATCCCAATTTCCCCGATTGTCCCTGATATCACTGCTCTCATTACGGCCATTTCCCATAACGCCACTATATTTATTATTATTGATTTATCAAACACATTATTTTTGGTCCCATTGGACTTTGAGACACAACTACTTATGGTTTTCACTTTTTGATGGGTGCCAATTAATATGGGCCCATCTTCCCCTAAGACTACGTGGATTCACCAGCTGCTTACTCACTGGTGCTCCAACAATACCTTGCAGTCATGGCCCGTGTCATGGTTCTGTCCCCATTCAGTACGTCACAAGGACCTACTGTTTGGTATGTACTCCTAACGGGGAAGCCAAAAAGACAGGATTCACTCAGTCTGTACAGCACCTAGCAGCTGAAGGTCACAAGGTAACAAAAAACAAAATACAAATGGGGGCAACACATGTTTATGATTAATTATTGCAGGCAATGGATCCCTGAATGCTCACTATAACTCCATTTTAGGTACGGCTGCTAAGGGGGACAGCCCAAAACATATTCAGTGGACTCCAGGCATGACTGAAGCTTATGTGACCTTAAAAGTTAGCATTATGCAGGCCCCGCTTTAGGACTACCTGATTATTGTAAACTTTTTCATTTGTATGCAAGGGACAACTGTAAAACCATGGCCACGGAATGTGCCCAAGATCACGGAGGTAGTATGTGTCCCGTTGCATTATTTTCCAAAGTAGTCCCTACTCCAGTCCAGGGGATGCTGGCGTGTCTCCAAAAACATTTGGTTCATTGTGATGTGGCCGTACAGAAAGCATCCCCCCCCCTTTCCCCCACTCAAGAGCAGGGACAGAGAGAACACAAGCCGCAGCACAACCCAAACCCTCCCCTGCTGCATCCAGTAGTACACACTGAAAACAAAACTAGTAATAACTGATAACACATAGCAAGTACAAAGAATCGCAATGATTTTATATCTAGAGGTAATGCTTTAGCTGACAGGGTACTAGCAACAGTTGCAAGTGTCATTTTTGCATCAGAATCTTAAAATCACACTGCCAGACATACATACAAAGATGTATACAGTGTCTACAGAATAACTCTACAGTACCTAACAAAGCATTACATGATCATCTGCCTCCACCCACAGCTTCATTCATCCATTTAAAATTGATTTTACTTATATCCCAAAGACAGGATCAAAGCAATTGTACCTGTTGGTGATAGTAGACCAGTTCTCACGGTGGCCTGAGGCCTTTGTAACACAAAGAGAGGATGCTAAGACGGTAGCTATAATATTAACTACCGAGGTAATACTGAGATATGGATGCCCATTGCAAATTAATTCTGATAATGGACCAGCCTTTATTAGTGCGGTAATTAAGGAACTGGTACAATGGCTACAGATAACCTGGAAATTCCATATCCCTTACCATCCTCAGAGTTCAGGCATAGTGGAAAGAATGAACCGCACTATTAAGGAGAAACTTACAAAGGCCACTGCAGGTACATGGGTGAACTGGCAGAAATACTTATCTGCCATTCTAGCAGAAATTAGGATGACTCCTAATAAGTCTACCAAATTGTCCCTTTTTGAGATTCTTATGGGAAGACCATTTCCAACTCCTTGGGTAAAAGGCCCACTTGTAATTATGTCTGGTGAACTTAATCTTATAAGAGAACAATATGTGCAACAATTGATTGATAAATTGAATGGCCTCTATGGTGCTGTGTCTTCTCGCTTTCCTTTACCCTCACAGGAACCAACACATCCGTTCCAACCAGGTGACCTCGTCTGTGTCCGACAACTGAAAAGAGCAAAGAAGGGAGGCTTCCCATTCGGATCACCGACTACTGTTGTAGCAGTAACCAGGACTGCCATCCTCACTGACTCACAGGACATCTGGATCCACGCATCACGTCTGAAGCTGTGTCCAAAGAGGGGTGAAGCAGGTGACAAAGTCCCCATGAAAGCGATTGAAGACAGCGATAATAAAAATGTCAAACCTACTCCTGCATCCACAGAATGCATGAAAGAACTTTCTTCTTTTTATGGGCATTATGCTCCTGATTTATTTGCCCTTATGGACATTTCTTAATTGCCATTATGACCCAGACGAACTGGGACCACTAAAGTCTGTTTGTGGTAAACACAATAACACTTACACCAATACTAGTTCTCCTCATAGGCACAAGAGATCCACAAGTGATAACACAATTATACAAAATCATCCCTGGGAACGTAATACATTACAAGGATATACTCACTCCTTTAACATTTCCAATTGCTGGGTAAGTGCACACGTTGTTACACATGGGGAAATGGGTATGTGCACACGTCTCTACACATGGGAAATGGGTATGCCTCTATTTGGCCTTCCAGCAGAAAACTTCACTCAAAGCCATATATATTACAATGGCAGTACACAAGCCCGCAAATGGAATTTCTTTACAATATGTACAATCAGCCACACCACTAAACTCTATATGGATGCAACACCTCATACGCACGTATTTCCCATCAAAATATAATAAGAGTGTATAATTTATGTTAACCCACACTAACCCAGGGTATAACTGTTTTAGGGCCCTAGGAAAATGTAAATATGTTGGTTGGTCCACTTGCTCCAATACCACACTTATTTTTATAGGACCTCCTCCCTTTCTGACCTATACAAGAGTTGTTCACCTTGGAGCTGTAGTGGTCCCGGATGTCCCTACTTATTTTCTCTTTTACATAATATATCAATTAATGGTACTGGTTGTAGCAACATTAATGGGTCAGTGTCTAATCTCTTCCACCTTATGCCGCCTTCTCCAGCCATGAATGTATACTTTATCTGTGGCAGGTATGCCTATCGATGGCTGCCCCCTAATTGGGTGGGCAGTTGTTATTTAGGTCAAGTAATCCCATATATATGTACACAACCCCAACTCACAAGGCCGCATCAGGAACATGAGGGATATAGAGCGGGTGGAAAATATTCCTAGACAACCTAGGTATAACCTTCCCACATGTAGGCTTAAGGAAACTACAGGTAGAACTATCCATCCTTTCTCTACTAGTACAGAGGGCCTTGATTAACTCTGCTGAAGCAATTGCGAAACTAAACTAGGAGCAGGTGCACATTTAGAATGGTCACTTTGTAGAATAGAATGGCTTTAGATTATGTTTTAGCTTCCAAAGGCGGTGTGTGTACTTTAATAGGTAAAGAATGTTGTTCTTATATTGATGATAATTCTGTTTACTGTCATTACTTGTATTCCTTTGTGCTTTTATTACATACTGCAAGGCTTTATTCCTAAGAATTTTCAGCTAACTACTGTGACTTAACACCACCTGGTCACAGGTATATCTCATGTACCGATACCCTTGAGGGTCTATCACCTTCCAGTGTCTCAGTTCGCTTCCTATCATATATATACACCACTGCTTACATCCCAAATAAAGATCACGTTGTGATCTAAGAGGGGAATGAAGGGGTTAACATATTCTGCTGATGAAGGGGTTAACATATTTCGCTGACACATAGCCTAACCATAATATCATGTGCCTATCCTTGGGATGTTTTTCGACCTTACTAAAACACAAAACATTTCTAGTTGTTCTAAGAAACAGAAAACACCTGATTATATGTCCTTGTACCGACTAACGTGAACTGTGAAAATCGCTCTAATATCCGCCTTCTTTTGCAAGTATAAATTCTATGCAATGACGTAGCAATAAACGGAATTAGTACTGAGACTGATTGTGTGTGTGTTACATCCAGTACGAGTTCTACAGAATTCTGTTTGGGCCTGTGTTTCTAAGCCTCCAACTACTGATTAGGAAGCCCCATCAGACAAGCCTCCCACAAGGTTTTTGTGATTCCCTCACAGCCTATTCTGCTGCAGTCTGTGCCACCTTGCAGTCTTGGTCCTTTCCATCGGGCTCTGTCCTCCTCCAGTATGTAGATGACCTGCTCCTGTGCAGTCCAAATCTAGAAGCCTGCAAGAAGATTGACTCTCTCTTCTCTCACAGCTTGCTCTTATTGGACATAAGGTATCCCCTGGCAAGATACAGTAATGACAGCAAACTGTTCACTATTTGGGATTCCTCCTCTCCCATGGACAAAGATTGTTGTCTCCAGAACGTGTTTCTACCCCTACACGTCTGCCAAAACCCAAAACAAAGAATGCACTGCTCTCCTTCCTGGGTGTTGTCACATATTGCCGTCAGTGGATTCCAGACTGTTCCTTTTATGATCACATCCTGCGTACAGCAACTTTGCAACAAGCTCCTGATTTGCTGCCATGGACTGCTCAAATGGACAAAGCATACAAGTACCTCAAGTCATCTCTTTGTCAAGCACCTGAATTAGGTGTTCCAAACTAACAGTTACCATTTCACCCTTATGTTAAGTGAGGCGAGCCATTGAGGCATTGGAAAACTCGGGACTTAGGCAGAAATGAGAGCCCAAGGTGCAAGTAGTTGATGCATTGAAGAACGCGGGACTTAGCCTCCAAGCATTGCCTTAGGCTGCAAGCAGTTGAGGAACAAGGGACTTAGAAAAAAAATTGAAGCACACAGGACATAGCCTCCAAACAGTTAGGAAATGCAGCATTTCCTTAGGCTGCAAGCAGTTGAGGAACGTGGGACATAGAAAAACAAATTGCAAGGTCGGAATCCCTTTGCAAACAAAATCTGAGCTCAGAAAAATATGAAGGTAACAGCCGAACCACGCAAATCGAAAAAAAAGACAGAGAGGTGAAATAATGTTTAAGCCAGAGAAGGCAGAAGGCCTGCACGGCTACCCTAGTCTTTGATTTTTTCATCATCAATAATAGTTCACTTAAAAAACTTCTGTAATTAAATCAAAATCAAAGGGAAAGCCCTGATTGAAACATTGGAAGCAGACATTGTCCCAATACCTAAAGTAGGAAAAGATCAAACAGGTGTTAAAAGCTATAGGCCAATATCGTTGTTAACTTTTGACATAAAGATATATGCAATACTATTGGCCATGAGGCTAAATCCCATGATGGCAACCTTGGTTAAAAACGTGGACTTATCAAAAAAAGACAGGGAGATGAAAATATTAGAAAATTAATAAATGTTCTGGAATTTGCAAGAGTACAAAAAATCCCATCAATTGCCCTCTCATTAGAATCTGAGAAGGCATTCAATAGGGTTAATTGTGATTATATGGAATGTGTTCTAGAGAAGTATGGATTTGCGCCTTTTGGCTACATTGTGATTAAGGCCTTATATACAGTTTTACATGTCTACGTGTCCGGTAGAGGAATCACATCAAATAATTTTAGAATAAGCAATGGGATCAGTCATGGGTGTCCTTTGTCACCCCTGATAAATGTCCTAAAGATAGAACTGTGTCAAAACCAGCTCAATCACTGACTAGGTTGCTCTTGTTAATAAAAGAATACAGTAATATTTCATATTACAAACTAAATACTACAAAATCACAAATTAACAAAAGAGCTTACATATCCCTTTCATACTTGCACTATATTTCAATTATCAATGTTTTTATCTATGTGTGTGTAGAGTAGATGTATGTGTCGTTAAGGTTAAGGTATGATGTTGCATGGGATATTCTCCTTGTAGGGTGCCTTGATCCTGTGAATCCAACAGGCATGGTAGTCCCACAACGACAGCAGGTGAGACCCATTCCATCAGCATCCTCTCCCACTGATTATACTGCATGTTGACTGGGGATCCACCACCAATTTCTCTGGCTGCCCTGGCCTCCTTTGCCATCTTCTTCTTAATTTTAGCCAGGCTGTCATCATATTTGTGTCTCAATGATTTCACATACTTTACGGATCAGTGACCCTTGCTGCCACCCTTCTCCATGCCTGGGACCTCTCCCCAGGCCTCATGTACTTACCACCACTGAGTTTATGATAGTTATATCATATTTCCGTAAGGAAAACTATCATCTTGTTATGTGAGTAGTTATGGGCCCTGTGCCTAGCTGCAGCTTCCTGCCCTTCTGACTGTGCATGGGCTTCATGGCCTCCCTGACATGTCCCCGAGGACTGTCTTTCACCACCACTACATCTAACCCTGGGATCAGGGCTCATCCCCTCTACCCCTACATCTTATGTACCTACTGCTGGGGGCAGATATCGCCCTCTATCTTTACTCTGCCTCAACTGGGCCTGCCCCCTCTACTCCCTCTCTCCTGGGAGCTCCCTCTACATCTACTCCCTCTCTCCTGAGAACTCCTCCTCCTCTCCACAGATGTTCCCCTCATACTTCTTCTATCTTCCTGTCCTCCTCTCCACCTACTCTCCTCCCCTCCCCCCTCAATATCTAACAAAACAAATATAAGGATAAATGAAAATAAATATATTTCTTCTTCTGTATTTTGTAAAATAAAAATGTGTGTCCCTTGTGTTTGATAACAACTGTATCGGTATGGGGGGCGGGGGGGGGGGGGTAAAGGGTGCATGGGTGCTTTGACCTGGCTATATATATATATATATATATATATATATATATATATATATATATATATATTAGAGATGTCCAGGACAGTTCGCCCGCGGACTATTCGCAGCAATTTTGGCTCTTTCGCGCTCGCAGAGGATGGCGGACACATGCGCTTTTCGGTCCGCCCCCTATTCTTTATCATTGAGGAAACTTTGACCCTGCACCTCACAGTCAGCAGACACATTCCAGCCAATCAGCAGCATACACTCCCTTCCAGAGCCTTCCATCTCAAGGACAGCATCCATTTTAGAATCATTCTGAAGCTGCATTCGTTGTGAGAGGACAGATAGTGTAGCTGCTGGAGATTTAATAGGGAAATAAATAGCCAGGCTGTGTATTTAGCTTCCACTACAGACCTGAAGGACTCATCTGATATCTGCTGCAAGGACAGCAACCCAAAAAGCCCTTTTTAGGGCTAGAACATAATTTATTTTATTTTATTTTTTGTGTGTAATCTAATTGCGTATGCCTGCCTGCCAGCGTGTGTGTGTGACAGGCTAACACCTAACAGCTTATATTGTGCTTATTTTCACTACTCATGTCTGGTGGTGTACCATACATTGAAAACAACCATTTTTTTCCTTTAATCTAATGTCAGTTGCCTGCCTGTGTCAGGCTCACAGCTAATATTCTGCTCTGTTTCACCAGTCATAGTTGGTGTACCATACATTGAAAAAAAACAACCCTTTTTTCCTTTAATCTAATTTCAGTTGCCTGCCTGTGTTAGGCTCATAGCTTATATTGTGCTCAGTGAAATAAAACAACACTTTTTTGACTGTAATAGATTGAATATCAGTTGCCTGCCTACAGGCGTGTGTGTGAGGCCTATTGCGTCTACTGTGCAACCTTTTCCCAGTGCACAGTGCCACTCATATCTGGTGTCACAGTAGCTTGCACGCATAGTACCACTAATCGGAAAAAAAATGACAGGCAGAGGCAGGCCACACCGCAGGGGCCGTCATGGTCGTGGTGCTGTGATTCCCTTTGGTTCTAGAATAATGCCCAGTTTTCAGAGGCCACGTACCCTGAACTTAAAAAGTTCTGAGGACATGATTGACTGGCTATCACAGGAAACCCAATCTTCTACAGCTTCCGCTCGGAACCTAGACGCACCATCCTCCTCCAGCTTAGCTTCGAGCATCTCTCCAGTTACCACTCACCCGCCTGCCGCCACCACCAACACTAGCACCACAGTCACTTCACTTGATCCGTCAGCAGAGTTATTTACACATCCGTTGGAAGAAATGAGTGATGCGCAAACATTAGTGCCAGAGGATGTAGATAACAGGGGTATGTCCCAGTCAGGCAGCATTACACACATGGACGTACGGTCTGATGATGATGATGTTGTACCCGGTGCTGCTTCCATTGTTGAGTTGTCATATACAAGTGAAGCGATTGATGATGACAATGCGTCCGTGGATGTCACGTGGGTGCCCGCTATAAGAGAAGAAGAAAAGGAGGAAAGTTCAAATGGGGAGACAGGGAGGAGGAGGAGACGAGTTGGAAGCAGGGGGAGGTTGTCGCAAGTAGCTAGTGGCACAGTCAGACAGCATGCATCGGCACCATTGGTCAGCCAGAAAGCACGCCAGTCAACACATGCTGTTGCCACCACCAGAATGCCGTCATTGCAGAGCTCAGCAGTGTGGCAATTTTTGTGTGTGTCTGCCTGTGATAACAGCGATGCCATTTGCAACCTGTGCGAAAAGAAACTGAGTCGTGGGAAATCCAACACCCACCTAGGTACAACTTCTTTATGAAGGCTCATGAAGTCACATCACAAACGCCTATGAGTAGAAGCAGCACACAAAGTCAAAGCCGCCATCCTCCTCCTGGTCCAGCATCTTCAGCCACGTCAACCACTGCTGCCCTGCTTGCCCCCTCTCAACCATCCACCACTCTGTGTCTCGCCCTGAGCAGTCTCTGCTCATCTGCCCACAGTAATGTGTCTGTCAATGACATGTTTGAGTGTAAGAAGCCAATGTCACAAAGTCACCCCCTTGCCCGGCAACTGACAGCTGGATTGTCTGAACTCTTAGCCCACCAGCTTTTACCATACAAGCTGGTGGAGTCTGAGGCATTCAAAAAATTTGTAGCTATTGGGACACCGCAGTGGAAGGTACCCGGACGAAATTTCTTTGCACAAAAGGCAATCCCCAACCTGTACTCGATTGTGCAAAAGAAAGTAATGGCATCTCTGGCACACAGTGTTGGGGCAAGGGTCCATCTGACCACTGATACCTGGTCTGCAAAGCATGGTTCGGGCAGTTATATCACCTACACTGCGCATTGGGTAAACCTGTTTTTTTGCCACGTTACTGGACGCTCATGCGCAATGCCTGTAGGCTTATTCGTCCTTTTGAGGAGGTGACAAACCTGGTCAGTCGCACCGAGGGCACCATCAGCGACATCATACCATTTGTTTTCTTCCTGGAGCGTGCCCTTCGAAGAGTGCTGAATCAGGCCGTAGATGAGCTTGAAGAGGAAGAGTTGTGGTCACCATCACCACCAGAAACAGCCTTATCAACATCGCTTGTTTGACCTGCGGCAATGCTGGAAGAGGATTGTGAGGAAGAGGAGTCAGAGGAGGAATGTGGCTTTGAGGAGGAGGAGGAAGACCAACCACAACAGGCATCCCAGGGTGCTCGTTGTCACCTATCTGGTACCCGTGGTGTTGTACGTGGCTGGGGGGAAGGACATACCTTTAGTGAGATCACAGATGACGAGGAACGGGACATGACTAGCTCAGCATCCAACCTTGGGCAAATGGGGTCTTTCATGCTGTCGTGCCTGTTGAGGGACCCTCGTATAAAAGGATGAAGGAGAACGACCTGTACTGGGTGTCCACGCTACTAGACCTATAAGCAGAAAGTGCCTGAAATGTTACCGAATTACCACAAGTCGGAAAGGATGCAGCACTTCCAAAATAAATTAAAAAGTATGCTTTACACAGCGTTTAAGGGTGATGTCACAGCACAACGGCAATCTAACAGCGGAAGAGGTGAACATAATCCTCCTCCTCCCACGACCACGCCGGCAAGGAGAGGACGCTTTACAGACGTGTTGTTGATGGAGGACATGCAGAGCTTTTTAAGTCCTATGCATCGCCACAGCCCTTCGGGGTCCACCCTCAGAGAACGACTCGACCGTCAGGTAACAGACTACCTCGCCTTAACTGCAGATATCGACACTATGAGGAGCGATGAACCCCTTGACTACTGGGTGTGCACGCTTGACCTTTGGCCTGAGCTATCCCAATTTGCCATAGAACTTCTGTCCTGCCCCGCTTCAAGTGTCCTGTCAGAAAGGACCTTCAGTGCAGAAGGAGGTTTAGTCACTGAGAAGAGAAGTCGCCTAGGTCAAAAAAGTCTAGATTACCTCACCTTTATTAAGATGAATGAGGGATGGATCCCGAAGGGACTGACAGTGGGCGATACATTCGATTAAAAAAGGCCTGATAGATGAGCTGCCTTGAGCTAATAATGGTCCACACGCTGCTGTATTTTATCCATGAATGCCGGATGACTTGCGTGACTTATCCCCCACCAACTAGGGTTCAAGACGCAATGTTTTAGGCCACTTTCTGCCTGGCAAACTAACATCAATTTTTTCTGGTCGCTGCAACAATACCTAATTTTTGCATTTAAATTATTTTATTGTCAGAAGGCGTACAGCATGTATTGAAAAATAAAGCATTTTTGAACAGTCTTGCATAACAGCTGTGCAAAAATACATATTTACAATAAAGACATTTTGTGAAAGTTAGCTGGCAAGTCCTTCTTATTTTTACTTTTTAGGTTAATCATTTTTCTTATTTTTTACTGTGATTACAATTCAAGAGATACCTAAAACATGGTAAAACAGACAATAGTAAAGAGTATATCTGCAGGAAACACCAAAGTCCTATTAGCTATCATCCCTCCAGCAGTATTAGCTTATTATTTACAATATCTAACCTGGGCAATCACCCTTGGGTTACCCTAGGGCAGGCTTCAGTAAGCAACCTCTCCTTTCCTGGGATGATTTTGCCACCGGTTGCTTCTGAAGGGTCTCCAGGGCTCCCCCACTCCGGTCCTTCCCCCAGTGTTGCTTCAACCAGTAACAAATGTTTTATATTTGTAAAGCGACCCAATGATCCTCCTTGATAGAGGTTTATCTTTACAAATTTTGGAGAACCAATTTAAGACCGGTGTCCCCTGTTTCTGGGTCAGGGAGTGTGTGAAATTCCTCAGCCTACAGTAATTGTAATGTTCTGACAGCGGTAGCTCATGCTTGTCCCTCAGTTCCTCATAGGTGAGCATCTGACCATTTACTAACCAGTCTCCCAGTCTATCTAGTTTCCTTGACCTCCACCAGTGTTGTGATGTTGTGCTCATGTGTTTCGGGGCCTGAGGGGGGTCAAGAATTGGGGTCATTTGGGTGGATCCAGGGAACAAACCTGTGTGTTCCTTGGCCCATTTCCAGTATGATAGTGAGTGTCTGATTAGGGGGTTTGGCGAGTTTTTAAGGCTCTGAGGCAATTCTGATAGCCAAGCCACCTTGTCCCAGGTTAAGGGCCATAAAGTGTGGTTCTCTAAATACACCCAGTCCGGTTGATGCCCTATAGAATGTGCTATTGGGAGGAAAGATAACTGAGCTGCCTTGTGGTAATATTTTAAGTTTGGACACGATAGTCTCCCCTCTGACTTATGAAGGTACATAATTTTCTTTGTGATGCTTGAGGGAGAGTGGTTCCAGATAAACTGAAATATTTTCCTTTGAATATTTTCTTATTCTTTTTATTTAATCGGGATCGGGAGTGTTCGAAATATGTAGCGCAACCTAGGAAGGACATTAATTTTTATCATATTTATTCTCCCTAGCCATGATAACCTATACTTTGTCCATTTACTCAAGTCATTAATTATTGTTTTATAAAGTTTGGAGTGGTTGGCTTTGTAAAAGTCCTCTAGCTTAGGGTTTAGTCAGATTCCCAGGTAGTTTATGTGGTTCTTATCCCACTTAATATTAAACTTCTCTTGGAGACCCTGCTTCTCTACTGCTGTTAAGTCAATCGCTAGTGCTTCTGTCTTCTCTATGTTCAGTTTAAGGTCAGAAAACTGACCAAACTCCTCCATAGTTCGAATCAACTCTGGGACCGATTGGGTAGGGTTTGAGAGCATACACAGCAGGTTGTCTGCAAATTTTGAAATGGTGATGGCCTATTTTTATGCCTGTGATCCCAGCGTTGGCCCTAATTGTCTGAGTCAGGGGTTCTATTGCTATTGCGAATAAAAGGGGAGAAAGGGGGCACCCCTGTCTTGTTCCTCTTTCTATTTTAATTAAGGACCTCTCATCTCCCAGAATCTGTAACCTTGCCCTGGATGATTTGTATAATGAGTGTATGAGATTTATGAAATGGCCTTTAATACCAAATTTTTCTAGCGTGGCGTATAGGTAAGTCCACTCCAGGGAATAAAACGCCTTTTCAATGTCAAAGGCCATAAGACAGGCTTGAATTTTAGAGGCTTTGGTGTGGTACAGTAGGTTCATGACTTTTCTAATGTTGTCTCCCACTTGCCTGTGGGAGACAAAGCCTACTTGGTCATTATGTATTAACTTAGGCAAGACGGATGACATTCTATCCGCTATTATTTTTGACAGGATCTTTGTATCACAGTTTAGTAATGATATTGGCCTGTAGTTTTTTGGTTCTAGGGCATCTCGACCCTTCTGCCCTGTTCAGCTCTGTTGGTGTTTGCTTGCCTTCTATAACTCTGTTAGAGTGACCAAGTTTGGGCCTAATATGTCTATACATTTTTTATAATATAAATTGGTGTACCCATCTGGGCCTGGTGACTTACCAGGTTTGAGGTTCTGGACTGCTTTTCTCACTTCCTCTAGGGTCACTTTGGCATTTAAAGTCTCTAAGTCATTTTTTTCTATTAAGGGGAGATCACAGGAATTAAGAAATCCCCTCATTTTGTGTAGATCTATGTGTTTTGTTGCCGTATAAATGGTATTGTAAAATTTTGTAAGCATCTTCTGGATCTTATTTGGGTTTGTTGTTTTTTCTCCCTTTGAGGTAATTAATAAGCAACTTAAGTTGAAGTATCCTATTTTGTATTGTTTTGGTTTGTAGTTTCCTGGCTAGTAACGGGCCAGGTTTATTGGCTTTATTGAATCCGATAGGAATAAATAGTACAACTGAACACACCACTCCTATCTGGTGGCACCTTAGATTGCACGTGCAGTGCCCCAAATTTGAAGTGGGAGTACCGACCAAGCATCTTTTTCCATCTCCCGCTTCCAAAAATCCATGCCATATACACGTCCCCTGATAGGTGACGTAACAGGGATTAAACCGATAGGAATAGTACTACTTAACAGTACACAACTAATAACGCAGACAGAGGCAACGCAGAGAGAGGAGTCTGAAGAAGAGGAGTCAGAGGAGGAAGGTGGCTTTAAGGAGGTGGAAGACCAAACACAGCAGGCGTCTCAGGTTGCTTGTTGTCACCTTTCAGGGACCCTTGGTGGCTGGGTGGAGGAAGAGACCTTCAATGACATCAGTGAGGACAAGGAACGGGACATGGCTAGCTTGGTATCCAACCTTGTGCAAATGGGGAGTTTGCGGTTGTGCAAAGGGACTGTTTGCGGTTGTTTACGGTGCATTAAACGGGGAGATTGGTCTGTTACTGTAAAGCGGGTGTAACCCTTACACTACCTGATCGATACAACATCATACCTGATGTTTTAAAGCATGTTATTCCAAAGAATTTAGGAATGTTAGGTAATTTATGCCCTTTATGGCTTAAAACCAGACTCTACATCCACTATGTAATTTTCCGTGGGAGTTTTGCCATGGTTCCGCCTCCGGCATGCCACAGTCCAGGTGTTAGTCCCCTTGAAACAACTTTCCCATCACTATTGTGGCCAGAAAGAGTCCCTGTGGGTTATGAAATTTGCCTGCCTATTGAAGTCTATGGCGGTTCGCCCGGTTCGCCCATTCGCGAACATTTGATGAAATTTGCGTCCGCGATTCGCGAACCGAAAATTTTATGTTCGCGACATCTCTAATATATATATATATATATATATATATATATATAGGGGTGTGTATGGTTACTCTATCAGCCCTATTAAATTCCCTCCATGTGTAGAACCGTAGCCTTTAACGTAGCCCGTAAGACTTGCAGCTGGTAAATTAGCCCTGTAAAGCATCCAGTCAATGACTTGCTGGGTAAGGGGAAAAAAAATCTGCACGATGTTGAAAATTTAACTCCGAGGCCACAAATCCTTTTTTCTGTCAAGCCTGTAACTGTTACGTTCCAATCACGCTTTTAAATTGCAACAAATTCACTGGCATTCATGCAAATATACACACACTACTGTACTTATAAATAAAGGGAAAGTGATGTTAGGTATTAAAATTAATAGCTAAGCATTCTCAAGCTTGCAAATCTGCAATATAAAATACTTTTTGTAATGTTTAATTTCCATGTAATATCCATTCCTGCAATCAAACTTGTAATTGAAACCCGTAAGTCTTTGAAATCTAACATAAATTATTTAGTGACGTTATGATGACAATCTCTGTTGCTATTGGCTCTGTCTAAAGCCGTAACTACAGGTTTGGCAAATTTATCATGTACACAGCCGCACATTCAATGTGTGAAAAATGGTTTACGGGCTTGCTTCTCTGGCCTGTAACTTGCAGCATGGTGGAATGTAATAGCTCTGTAACGCAGCCGAATATCAAGCCTTGCCAATGCCGGTATGGGCTTCGAATTTAATGGGGTTGTTAGTTTGTGTATATTATCTGTTAAAATGATTACATGTTAAATAATTTAAGTATGGTTTAATTTCCTTGAATGCAATGAATAGGAAAAACACCAGTACGCTCCTTATCTCTCTATCTCTCTTGCTTCAAAACCCTCCAAGCTCCTGAGACCTGCCTGATGACGTGCTCAGTTTTAATATAGTCAGATTGCAAGCCTTTGAGCTTGCGATTCCAATGTGTTCCTTTGGCTGCTTCACAGCCATTGTTAATTGTGTAGATTGTGAGCATGGCAATGATTTTGGCAAGGTCTGGAAATCCCAGCCCCTTCACAGCTACAGGAGATAGCATCGTTTACGGATGTCGGTTGAGTGACGCAATTTGGGGGCGTGAATTACTTACATCAACAAGAAAATATTATGTAATAGATAGTCTGATGCAACATATGTTAGGTCTGTAGACCCTATGATTTAAAGTGCCCAAAAAGTAGAGGTTGCTGGACACATATATCCTAAGGTAAAAAGTGGTTGTCAGCTTTAAAAGGTGAATCATTGTTCATCTTCTTAAGCCAATAATTCGGAACAAGAGGGCATCTACCTCCTTTTCCTTGATCATACTGAAGACAAATGAAGTTTAAATCTAAAGAGAATCTTGCATTTTTACCTCAAGGGTTGTTATAGTACTTAATAAACTAGTAGTTTCAAGAAATTTACTACACTAATTCAAAGGACACAAAACTCCTCAGCGCTGGCAAATACTTCTAACATTGAAGGATCATCAGGAAATCTATTATTGTGCATCTCAAGTGTAGATTAAATACTTTTATAAGCCAGAGGTAGTGTACAGTGTTCAGGCACATCATTATAGCTGTAATGGATTATGGCTGTTTATTGTGGCTCCTAAAACCTCTTTATATAATACAAGGTTCTCCTTAGTGACAAGCTTTGGCAAGTACACATACCATTCTCAAGCAAGTATCACACTGTATGATAAACAGGCTCTACATTGAACACAATTTCAAGTTATTATTATTATTACTAGCGACTTGCCCGTCAAAAAATGATGGCAATAAAATTGTAAAGCTGGGAATGCTGTTTGTGACACAATGTGAGTGTACTGGGTGGCTCAACTATAGATACCGCTTTAGCACACTAATAAACCCATGTAATTACACTATAAGTGGAATGAGGGTCATCCAGCACCCTCATGACATAAAGTGTTTGCAGTCTCTTATTGGTGTCCAAGCAGACCCTTATAAGCCTCTTTTTAACTTCATTAGTCCCATAAGGGTATGTAAAGACCCTCATGGGACAGTTAGACCCCTAAGATGAATCTTATAAGTGCTATGAGGGTCCTCCAGGACCCTCATGATACTAAGTAGAAAATCTACACTGCACTTTAGCCCCCCAATAAACCATTAAATGTAAAGTAAGTCCCCTGTACTCTAACCTATTAACATCTACACTACCTACCTACCAAACCTAGCTACCCGCTAATAAACCCTGCCACCCCACTAATTACAACTTAATAATGAATAATAAAACTTAACTCACAAAAAGTAATAAAACGTAAGTTACAGAAATTAAAAATTGAAGTTACAGAAAATAAAAAAATCCTACATTACAAACCCCCCACCCACAGTACAGCAAATAAATAAAAATGACACACCTAAAAAGGAAAGGCATACAATATATATATATATATACATATTACAATAGAATTTAATACCCCAAAAATAAATACAATACCTACCTATCTAAAATACAATAAATACTAACATACATACACCCCCCTCTACATAAAATACAATAAATCCTAGCTAACATACATACCACCCACTATATAAAATACAACAAATCCTACCATAAATACATCCTCTCTATGTAAAATAAAATAAATCCTAACATAAATATATCCCCTCTATCTAAAAGAAAATAAATCTTATGTAAAATACATACATCCCCTTTATGTAAAATACAATAAATCCTATGTAGCATACATACACCCATTCAATGTGAGATACCCAAAAAACTTAACATACATACATCCTCTCTATGTAAAATATAATAAATGCTATCTACATACCCAAACCCTAAATCTAACCTAAAATACACTAATTAAGAACACTTACCTTTGCAGATCTACCTTCAGATCAGCAACCTAGGAAAAAAGGAAAAAAATAATTAGTACAAAACATGTACTTATAATAAATAAAGATTTTAAATATTCTACATATGGTACTCCCCTTTCCAGCATGTCCCTGTCCTGCTTTATTTCTTCTCCGGTGCAGCCCCTGTTAAAAAAAAACTCCATAACATTAATACTAAATACATAAACACATACAATGAAATAAAAGAAACATAATATACATTTAACTTACTTCCGCGCAATGTTCCCGGCCTCCTCCTCTTCTGCCCTGACTGGGCCCTGGAACAATCTGCGTTGTCAAAAAAAAAAAAACACAATGGCACCTTCTGATTGACTGAAAACGCTGTCAGTCAAATGTCATCCAATCAGAAGGCACCAAGGTGTGAGCCAATCAGAATGGGATACACCCCCATATCCAATTGTCATTGTGTAATGCACCCGTAAATCTATTTTTCAAACAATCATAAGGCTCTATTGCCTTCAGCCAATCACAATGGGATACATTCGCACGTGGTGATTGGCTAAAGGCATCTGCGCCTTCTGATTGGCTGTAATGTGATTGACAATGACAACAGCCAATCAAAAGGTTTCTGTTCACCTCAGCCAATCACAATGGGATACACTCCCAGAGAGGGATTGGCTGATGGCATCTGCTCCTTGTGATTGGCTGATATCAGTGTCAATCAGATAACAGCCAATCAGAAAGTGCAGATGTGTTTAGCCAATCACTGCAGGGGTGTATATCCCATTGTGATTGGCTGAATGGAATCACGGCTTCTGATTGACTGTGGTCATTGTCAATTAGACTGCAGCTAATTAGAATGCGCAGATGCCTCCAGCCAATGACATCGTGGGGGTGTATGCCATTATGATTGTCTGAAGGCAATAAAGCATTGTGATTGGTTTAAAAAAAAATTACAGGTGCATTAGCCAATGAGAATGGGATATGGGGGTGTATCCCATTCTGATTGGCCTATACCTTGGCAACTTCTGATTGGCAGAAATTTGATTGACAGCGTTTTCAGCAAATCAGAAGGCGCCATTGACAATTTTCTTCCTGAAAATGCTGTAGGAGGTTCATTAATGTCGACCTCCGTTATTTTTATTTGTTTTATTTTTTTTAGAGCGCAGATTTTTCCAGGGCCCAGCCGGGGCAGAAGAGAAGAATGCTGGGGACATCGTGGGAGGTAAGTAAAATGTATATTATGTTTATTTTATTTTGTTTGTGCATGTATTTATTATTAATGTAATATTTTTTTTTTAACAGAAGAAATGAAGAAAGACAGGGACATGCTAGAAAAGTGAGTAGAATATTTTGAAAATTTAAAATGTTTATTTATTTATGTAAATTTTTTGTACTCATTTTTTTTTCCTTTTTTCCTAGATTGCTGATCTGAAGGTAGATCTGCAAAGGTAAGTGGTCTTAATTTTTGTA
This sequence comes from Discoglossus pictus, assembly GCA_027410445.1. Classification (NCBI taxonomy): domain Eukaryota; kingdom Metazoa; phylum Chordata; class Amphibia; order Anura; family Alytidae; genus Discoglossus; species Discoglossus pictus. The sequence goes on along the minus strand of CM050165.1, from coordinate 283,994,894 downwards.
TTTTAAGTTAGATTTAGGATTTGGATATATAGATAGGATTTATTTAATTTTAGATATAGGGGATGTATGTATGTTAGGTTTAATTGGATTTTAGATAGAGGGGGTGTATGTATGCTAGATAGGATTTATTTTCTTTTAGATAGAGGGGATGTATTTATTAGGATTTATTGTATTTTATAGAGAGGGGGGTATGTATGTTAGCTATGATTTATTGGATTTTATGTAAAGGGGAATGTATGTATGTTAGATAGCATTTATTGGATTTTAGATAGGTAGGTATTGTATTTTTTGTTTTGTATTGTATTGTAATGTAATGTATATATATATACTATGTGCCTTTCCTTTTCAGGTGTGTAATGTTTTTTGTATTTTCTGTAGTGTGGGGGTGGGGTTGTAATTAGTGATGTCACGAACATCACATTTTGGGTTCGCGAACAGCAAACGCAAACTTCATCAAATGTTCGCGAACGGGCGAACATCGGCGAACCGCCATAGACTTCAATGGGCAGGCGAATTTCAAAACCCACAGGGACTCTTTCTGGCCACAATAGTGATGGGAAAGTTGTTTCAAGGGGACTAACAACTGGACTGTGGTATCCCGTGGGGGATCCATGGCAAAACTCCCAAGGAAAATTACATAGTTGATGCAGAGTCTGGTTTTAAGCCATAAAGGGCATAAATCACCTAACATTCCTAAATTCTTTGGAATAACATGCTTTAAAACATCAGGTATGATGTTGTATCGATCAGGTAGTGTAAGGGTTACACCCGCTTCACAGTAACAGACCAATATCCCCGTTTAATGCACCGCAAACAGTCCCTTTGCACAACCGCAAACTCCCCATTTGCACAAGGTTGGATACCAAGCTAGCCATGTCCCGTTCCTTGTCCTCACTGATGTCATTAAAAGTCTCTTCCTCCACCCAGCCACCAGGGGGTCCCCGAAAGGTGACAACAAGCCCCCATGGACGCCTGCTGTGTTTGGTCTTCCAACTCCTCAAACCACCTTCCTCCTCTGACTCCTCTTCTTCAGACTCCTCTCTCTGCGTTGCCTCTGTCTGCGTTATTATAAGGTGTGTACTGTTAAGTAGTACTATTCCTATTGGTTTAATCCCTGTTACGTCCACTATTAGGGGACGTGTATATGGCATTGATTTTTGGAACAGGGAAATGGAAAAAGATGCTTGGTCGGACCTCCTACTTCGAATTTGGGGCACTGCACGTGCAATGTAATGTGCCACCAGATAGGAGTGGTGTATTAAGTTGTACTATTTATTCCTATCAGTTTGATACCTGTTACGTCCCCTATCAGGGGACGTGTATATGGCATGGATTTTTGGAAGTGGGAGATGGAAAAAGATGCTTGGTCGGTACTCCCTCTTCAAATTTGGGGCACTGCACGTGCCATCTAAGGTGTCACCAGATATGAGTGTCACTGTGCACTGGCAAAAGTTGGCAGAGTAGGCACTGTAGGCCTCACACACACGCCTGTAGGCAGGCAACTGATATTCAATCGATTACAGTCAAAAAAGTGTTGTTTTATGTCACTGTACACTACGGTTGCACCAGATATGAGGTATCACTGTGCACTGGCAAAAGTTGGCAGAGTAGATGCAATAGGCTTTACACACACGCCTGTAGGCAGGCAATTGCTATGCAATCTATTACAGTCAAAAAAGTGTTGTTTTATTTTACTGAGCACAATATAAGCTGTTAGGTGTTAGCCTCTCACACACATACGCTGGCAGGCAGGCATATGCAATTAGATTACACAGAAAAAAAATATAAAATAAAATAAATTATGTTCTAGCCCTAAAAAGGGATTTTTGGGTTGCTGTCCTTGCAGCAGATATCAGATAAGTCCTTCAGGTCTGTAGTGGAGGCTAAATACACAGCCTGGCTATCTATTTCCCTATTAAATCTCCAGCAGCTACACTATCTGTCCTCTCACAACGAATGCAGCTTCAGAATGATTCTAAAATGTATGCTGTCCTTCAGATGGAAGGCCCTGGAAGGGAGTGTATGCTGCTGATTGGCTGGAATGTGCCTGCTGACTGTGAGGTGCAGGGTCAAAGTTTCCTCAATGATAAAGAATAGGGGGCAAACCCAAAAGCGCATGTGTTCACCGTCCGATGCGAACGCGAACATGCAAAATCGCCGCGAATAGTCCGCGGGCGAACTGTCCGCGACATCTCTAGTCTCTATAATTATGTAATTATTTTCTTCAAAAAGTTTTAATGTATACATTTTGTCTAGTATTTACAAGTACCATCTTGTATTTGGCATTTAACATCCTGATATATTGCTTGTGAATTATCAACAATAAACATGTTTCAGAATTATTATTTATATGTTGACAGACAATACTTTATGCTATATATCTGAAAATTAAATTAACAAGATATTTTACAACATGATGTACATTATATGTCATATTTAAGAGAAAATCTTTAAAAAATTCCACAAATTATGAGCCCTATTCTATTTGAGCAACAAAATTAGCATTGCTCCATAAAATCTGCAGGAAATGGCTGTGTTCAGTAAATTACGCAGCCCAAACCAACCTTAACTGATGAGAATCCCTGGGGATTCCTTCCATTCATACACATGGTAAAGGGAATGCCTAAGGATTCCCTTCCCCTCTCACTCCATAATCGCCCAATCCCCCACCATGGCAACAAAACTCTTACCCCTTAAAGAACCCCAGTTGCATGTATAATTTAACCCTTGCCAAAACTGACTTCCTGTCACCTAAAATTAACCCAGTTTCTACAGGGATCCATCAAGAACCCCGGCAGCACTTAGATGGTTAACCTTTGCCAAAAGGGTCCCATCGGACCCCTTTTGCATTTAAATGATTAACATCATGCTGTGCCTCCCCACAGTTAACTTTTTAACCTTTCTCCCATGGGAGTGTAACTAGACCCCCATGGTTAACTAATTAACCCCTATCTGCCATGGTGTTCTTGCTTTATTTTTACTTATTAGTTTATTTGGGGGGTAATTTATTAGTATAGTATTTTACATTACTTAAAGAGTCATGGCACTTCAGTATTAATTTAGTATACCACGAAGGGTTAACATTTTAGATGCCATGGGTGTCTTAATTTGTTATCTAGATGGAGTGATGGGGTTAGGGGGATGGGATTAAAGTGGGGAAGGGGGCGACCAGGGAGTGAGCAGTGAGCAGGGAGGTGGGAAACAGTTGCAAAGGCAATTCATTTTGAGTGCTCAACAGTATTCACAATATTTTGTACAAAATCAGGGATTTTATAAGTTGCAAGAGCCAAGTAATTTAAGGTTATTTGGATCTGAATAGCTTATTGGAGCTCAAGCAACTCGTAAAATACCTGGCGTGGGAAAATCAATGTGAAAATGATCCCTATTCTGCCCTATCATTTCTGACTTGCCGTTGAGCTCAGTAGTAGTTCTCTCACAATTATGCTGCAATGGGGGAATAGAATAGCTAGGAGATTTACTTTGTATTTAAATACAGTGTCATTTGCTTTATAGGGGATTAGGTTAGATATACACTCACAGAAAATCCTGTATAAGTTTGAAATTAACCCCTGCTTTCATGACCAGGTGAGGTGTCACTCCTTTCTCACAATGATCACTGCTGGCTGGGGATGGAACAGAGACCGGGACTAGCTTAGTGTAACTATCTCACTTCTGGTCACAGCTAAAATAATACACTGCAGCTAACCAAAGAAAACACAGGGGACTAGATTATATTCAGATTGACAGGAAATTTGACAGGGTATTTTGAGATGTCCCCTGTCCTGTTCTGACTTATCTCACACTGAGCACTGCTGATTGGATGAAAGGACAGAATGTGGAACAGAGACTAAAACTGGCTGTGTGTAACTATTTCATGGCTGTCAAAAGCTTGCAGCCATACATCAATCAGAGAAATAGCAGGGAAGCACCATATCCATTTGGGAAACTTACTAGTTACTTGGGCTCTGCTGCTCTCCACCACTTTTAATTTACTCCATGTTACTACTACTTCCATTTCCTCCTTCAAATCTTCACACTCTTTTACAGTCCTCCATACGTTTATTCCATTGCTAATCTCTGAGCCTTTCCTCCTACTCTTATGCTTGTCACCCTAATATTTAATTTCTAAATAATGCTGTAGGTATAATCATTGAACAATCTCTTTCCCTCAGGGTTTCCTATCCACTGCTGGACCAAATCACTATCATAATCACCCCTCATGCCACTCAAAACTCCTAAACTGCCAAAGCCATCCCTCACTCCATTATTTCCCTTTCATTAAACTTTCTACTCCTATAAGGTTTTACCTTGCATTATCACACATTAAACTTCTCTAAGGGAATCACCCTCACCTTCTCACTTACTTTCTCATTGATGTGGGATTCACACTTTCCATTATTTGCTGTTGTCTCCTCACTTTTGTAGGAATCCCACTTGCTATTCACTCTCTCCTTTCCATTTGTATGAAAGGATCTCCCTCACCATTCTCTCTCTAATTTCTTTGCTCAAGATACAATCTTACTCTCCTTAGTATTTGCATGGAGGGACTTCATCATTATCTCTCATCTTTATACTGAGGCAGGAATCAAATCCCATATTATCTTTGTCTCCCTGCTCATATGGATATGATGCTCAACATTGCATCTTTCACTCCTGTCTAGCATGGCGGTCTCACACTCCCCAGGAACTTCATTCTCCATTCTCTTGAAATATCCTCACTCTGGCAGGACTTGCATTCCCACAAAGCACACTACACTGCATATCACAATGAGTTCATGACCACACATCACTCATATGCCACCCACAATAGTAACTGGCCAAATCCACCAAGGAAGCCTTGAAATCACTCCACAAGCTTGTAGCTCCTAGTCACTCTTGCCAATAATGGGCATAACTAACAGTTCCCTATTTCTTTTCCTACTCTATTGCAACTTCACACACTCCATCTTTCATTCATGCACTATTCATTAAGTGTCCAGAGTTATGTCGCTACCTAATCCACTAAGCACACTACACTCTATACCCCAACAAGTTCCTGGCCACACACAACTCATATGCCACCTATAACAGTCACCAACTACTTCCATTGAAAATGCCTTAACATCATACAAATCAGTCACCAACAGTTTCCGTCAAGGGAGCCTCGAAATCACGCAAATTAGTCACCAACCATTTAAAATGAGGGAGCACTGAAAGCACACATGAAATCACTGACTGCTTCAATTGAGGGAGGCTTAACATCACAGCAGTTGAAAGTCACCCTATGAGCTTGTCACTACAATTTGCTCATGCCAACATTGGGCATAACCAATAATTCCCTATCTCTTCTCCAATTTGCTCACAACTCCACACACTCCACCTCTTATTCAAGCAGTATTCACTAAGTATCCAGAGTCATCTACTAAGGACACTACACCCCATACCAAAACAAGTTCATGACCTTGCATCATTCACATGCCACCTATAACAGGCACTGACCGCTTCCATTAAGAAAGCCTTGAAATGGCATTGATCGAAATATGCTCAATGCAAGTAGCTAATGCCAATATTAGGCATAACTATTAATCTCTCCTCCTACTCACTCACAACTTTACACAATCTACCTACCTTTCAAGCACCATTCACTAAGCATCCAGATTTAAGTCACTTCAATCCACCAAGCACTTTATACTCTATACAAGAAGAGGACACAAATTTAGAATCAGAGCAACCTCTTCAGCATCAAGGTTAGTACCTCCATCTACATCATGAGGGCATTGGATTTCTGAAAACTAATCACTACAGACACTACTTTCCCAATCCCAAAATAAAAATTCAGGAAGCATTTGAATGGTTTAATAAATTAGTCAATTTAATTTTGTCCTTATCTAAAACATAGTGTTAGAGCCAATATACTCTACCGATCAGAACAGTATTCATGATGCCTGTCACTTTGAATCTCTGCTCTTATATTTATTTTGTATTGCTTGTGACTTGGTAAATGGAGGTGTAACTCTCAAAGTTAGTTATTCTAGTCATTCTAGTTATTGAATATGTTTGCTTGTCCATTATAAAAGAGATCATCATATACTACAATACTCAGTATATATATATATATATATATATATATATATATATATATATATATATATATATTATATACTAGCGACTTGCCCGTCAAAAATGACAGCAATAAAATTGTAAGGCAGGTAATGCTGTTTGGTGCAGACAATAATTTTGTTGGTGGTCCAAGAGCCTTCGGCGCTCATTGCGAGGCTGTTGGTTGTTGTATTTTTTTTTTCTGATAGGCGCTTTTGCTGTTATTGTATGGTCGGCGGTGATCTGCTTTTTGTGCTTATTGCAAGGCTTTGTGTGCTATGAGCAGCGTTGGCGCTCATTGTGAGTGGCGCGGTGAATGGCTTTTGTGTTTATTGTGAGAGTGTATTTTTTTTTGTGTATATTTTTTTTTGTATGCTAATTAAATAATATTAAATTAATAAATGAATATAATTTACCTATTTGGAAGTAATACATGCAGGAAGCATTGTGTTGAAGAGCTGACAATCTGTTTTGATGTTCTTGCAGCATAGAATGTCGGTTTGCACTGTTGTGGAGCTGAGGTGTAAGTGTCAGCAATGTGTGCAGTGTGTAGTGTAAATAGGCTGCGTGTGCGAGGGTTGCTGTGTACTTCGTCATTGTGTACGTTAATGTTGTAAAATGTCGGTGAATGTGTGTGGTACGCGGCTGTGGAGGATGTAGCGTCCTTGGTAAGAGTGTATCTTGTACCTCTCGTACTGCTTTTTTGAAAAGCTGTATGAGCTTGGTAGTTGCGTCTTTAGGGTCCTGTAGCCTCGTTTTTGTTTTTTTCTGCTGTCAATTTTTCTCTCGCATAGGGAATTTTCGTGTGTCTAAACTCGGGAATTTGGACTTAAATTGAACTGTAACTTCAGTTGCAGGGGTCCTGCGTCTCGTATTTTTTTATGCTAAGTCAGTAAATTTTCTGTTCTAAGTCCCACGGTTTGTATTTTTTTGTGTAAGTCCATCTATAGTCATTGCCTGTTAGATCTATTTTGGTAAAGTGCAGCTTGTGGGGGTGTTTGTAACCGCGTGTAAGGTGCCATATTTGCGGCCTGCAATGAGCCTTCAGCTCATTGCAGCCGACATGGGAGCCTCCACATCTGCAAATGCGGCCCCTCGCTTCCCCCGCTTCCGCGTTGGAGCCTCCTAGCTTTGCGAGGGATGTGACGACGATTCGTAGTTGGACAATTAAAATATGTGATATATATATATATATATATATATATATATATATATTAGCGACATGCCTGCCAAAAAATGATGGGGCAATACAATTGTAATGCTGTTAAAACTGTTTGCCAGTTTGCCACACAAAGAGTCTCTGACATTCTTAACCTTTTTGTTATCTACCAAGAAGTACAACATTTTTAATAAAACTTTTTATTTTCGTTAACTATTTCACCAACAGGTAAATTATATTTTTTGTTCAATATTAACTATTTTAATTGTCATATATGCAAGAACAATATAACAATTGCTGAAGTTTTGATGAATACATATTGTAAACCATTACATAAAACTTTGTAACATGCAACTTATATGTGAAACAATCTTGAACCATTTCATTAAACAAAACTAACATTTTTAGTTCATAGGTATGCATGAGTATCATAAGAATATGTAAACTTTCTGTGAATAAGTATTTGCAACAATTACATAATGCTTTGTAATATTCAACTATTATTTAAATTACTGGTAAAGCACATAGATATTGAATCCAGAGGAAGGCATACAATAAAACCCCCCATTAAAACTTGGCCAATTGTATCAAAGAGGGGAAACAATAATTCCTTCCTGACCCCATTAACTGGCGATCAGATTACTCCCTGAATCAATACTCTGTATTTAATTATACATTTCAATTTATTAACAAATGGTTATTCTCCTACTAACATAAATCCTTAACTATATACAATATACAATGAACCAACTTTGCACACCATTTAAAATACAATGTTAACTTGTCAAATAGTAACTGAAAATACTAACATTTAACCTTAAATTGTACAAAAGTGCCACCTAATTGTTTTGTAGGTCCAATCATGTAAAACAGTAACTTCTAACACATTCCAATATGGTACTTTTTCTTGTTATTGTTGTAGTTCTTGAAAATCGCACATAGAGTTTCCTATGTGAAATAGTGGTCCTCTAAAAAGAGACCGCCAGACATAACATTTCGTCCACGGGGTATAACCACTGTTCTCTATGGCCCTCATTCTATTATCGGCCATAAAACGGCCAAAAAGCTGCGATTCCTTGCGGGGCTCTGTTACCTTGCAATTCAAATAGGCAGCGCCGCAAGGATTTCCCCTTATGGCCGGCCGCATATCTTGCAACCGGCCGCAAGGTCTGAAAACTTTAAAAGCAAATATAAATTCAAGACGGCACTGTAAAGCTCTGTAAATGCTAGGGATCATAATGGGGGACATGAGGATTAATAGCAACCCCCTCTCAAGCTTGCACATCAGCCCAAATCCAATATTTCATTAACTGTTTATTTTCCGGCCGCAGCGTGGGCGGGTCTGAGGTGCTCCAAGCCCTCTGGACTTTTTCCACGGATATTTGACATAAATTAAAATAAAAATTATTTATGGATTTGAGTGTAGGGGAATGTTGTGCTATGAATGCTAACACCTACAATCACTTTATCGTCTCCTCAGAGTGCAGGATGGCTTTATTATGGCTTTATTATGTGCTTAATTGTGTGCTTGCGGGACTTTTTTGCTGCAAGTAAGCTACGGCTCGGTTTTAGCCTTGCAGAGAAGGTTCCCGGAGCAAATGAATAGCAATCGGGATTTGCTTACGGCCGAAACTCTTGCGGCCATTTAAGATCAAAGGCTTTCCTCCAGCGCGTGCGGCCGCAAGGGATAACAAGGCACCGGCCGCAAGCCTGCCGGAGTCCCCGGCCGGAAGGGAATAGAATAGGCAAATAGCCTTCGGTCGGTCCTTGCGGCCACGCATCTCCTACGGCCGATAATAGAATGAGGCCTTAGGTATTTTGCCATTTTGTAGTTTCTTAGTGAAATAGTGGTCCACTAAATAGAGTCCGAGCTCCATAAAATTTTGTTCTCGAAATAAAACCACTGTTCTCCATATTCGTTGTAGTATATCTTCTTTGATATAAGAGAAGTGTTCCTTTTTCAATGTTGTTATATAAGAAGACATTGCATTTTTTTTTTTTTTTTTTGGTATGTCCAAGTGGTTCCCTTATAAAGAGCCCAGCAGACTTGTAATTTTGTCTATGGGATATAACCACTGTTTATGTTTATTGTTGTTGTTTTGAACTTTTTGTTGTTATTCTTGTAGTTCGTGCAAATGGTACATAGAGATTCCTATGTGAAATAGTGGTCATCTAAAAAGAGTTCCAGTGAAATAAAAGTTCGTATTGGAAGTAAAACCACTGTTCTCTGTGTTTTTTTGCCATTTTATAAGTTTCTTAGTGAAATGGTGGTCCTCTAAAAAGATTAACATAAAATTTGGTCCTCAAAATAAAACCACTGTTCTCTAAGTTTACAGAACCTCATAGTACACAATGTTTTTGCTAAAAATGCATCCATCTTCCAATAAATCACCTTGACTTGTGTTTTCTTCTATATGAACTTTAATTTCCTCTGGATTGTTGCATCTTGAAAATGCAACATAGAGTTGTCTGTGTGCAAACACAGGTTCCTTTAAAAAAATACCCACAGACTTAAAGTTTGTCCTTAGGATTTATTAATGGTCGTTGTAAATTCCATGATAGTGAGGAATAATCTCAATTGAAGGACAAAAGGCAAACCACTCTCACTTGGATCCAAATCAATTCTTGGTATCTGAACTGCTTCACCTTTATAGGTACCATTCATAATTTCTGCATGTATAAAATGGTCCTTTAAATCCTTCACAATTAATCTGGTCACATTAAAAAGTCCTTTTTTGGGATTCATATTTCTCAGTAGCATGATGATTGCCTCTTTTTTAAATTGCAAAATATGTGGTGGCATTCCAGAGGGAGTTAAATAATTACTAAATGGCATAGTGAAGTTAGATTCACTGTCTTTGTCATCAGCCAGAACAGAATCTGCACTGTAATAGTTTTTTTTGGGTGCATTGATTAATTTCAAAATGTCGTTATTTAGATTCAAGGCATCTATATATTTTTTTGTCAATATGACTTTGCCTGCAATGTCTGAGTAATCCTTGTTATTGATGGTATTGAGAAAGATTGTCGATATTTGTGATTCTTTGCAAATCATTTCTGATGGAATTTCAACAGTATCATCAGGTAAATGAATTATTTTTTGATATTTTCCTTCTCCAATCAGAATTAGACAATCAATGAATTGATTTTGGCCTTCAGATCTCATATTCATTTCTAATTTAAGGTGTGTAAATATTTTCCACAGCTTACTTCTCTTTATACACGTTTCGGCAATGTCAGTCCTATTGCCGTGTGGCACCACAGGTAATGTTTGCCTAAAATCTCCTCCTAACAACATCACCTTTCCACCAAATGGCAAATCCTTACTAGAGATGTCGCGAATAGTTCGCCGGCGGACTGTTCCCGGCGAACATAGCATGTTCGCGTTCGCGGCGAACAGCGAACATATGCGAGATTCAACCCGCCCCCAATACTTTATCATTGAGCAAACTTTGACCCTGCATGTCACAGTCAGCAGACACATTCCAGCCGATCAGCAGCATACACTCCCTTCCACACCCTTCAACCTCATGGACAGCAGCCATTTTGGAATCAGAACTAACTTGCAGTCTTACTGAGAGGAGGTAGACTGTAGGTGATACTGCATCAATAGGGAAAACCATAGCTAGGCAAGTTTATTCAGTGTCCAGTGCAGTGCTGAAGGATTCATCAGATCTCTGCTGTAAACACAGCACCCCAAAAAGCCCTTTTTAGGGCTATAACATCATTTTCTTTTTGTTTTTTTTCTGTGTAATCTAACTTCATTTGCCTGTCTCCCTGCTAGCCCCTGCTTGTAAGTGTGTGTGTCAGGCTCACAGCTTATACTGTGTGTGCACAACGCATACAATATAATATTGTTTACTAGTTGTCTACTTTTAAAAAAACCAAACTTTTTTTTCCTTAAATCTAAGTGCATTTGTCTGACCGTCAATCAAAGTTCATTTGCTTGACCCCTACCCATAGTGTGTGTCCTGCTTTCAAGTACTGTGCCAAGTTCAACCAATCCAGTCTAGTTGGGGTACCAACAGTCCACATTTAAAAAAACAACAACTTTTTTTCCTTAAATCTAAGTGCATTTGCATAACCGTCAATCAAAGTTCATTTGCTTCACCGCTACCCATAGTGTGTGACCTGCTTTCAAGTACTGTGCCAAGTTCAACCAATCCAGTCTAGTTGGGGTACCAACAGTCCACATTTAAAAAACCCAAACTTTTATTTTCTTAAATCTAAGTGCATTTGCATAACCGTCAATCAAAGTTCATTTGCTTCACCGCTACCCATAGTGTGTGTCCTGCTTTCAAGTACTGTGCCAAGTTCAACCAATCCAGTCTAGTTGGGGTACCAACAGTCCACATTTAAAAAACCCAAACTTTTATTTTCTTAAATCTAAGTGCATTTGCATAACCGTCAATCAAAGTTCATTTGCTTGACCGCTACCCATAGTGTGTGTCCTGCTTACAAGTACTGTGCCAAGTTCAACCAATCCAGTCTAGTTGGGGTACCAACAGTCCACATTTAAAAAACCCAAACTTTTTTTTCTTAAATCTAAGTGCATTTGCATAACCGTCAATCAAAGTTCATTTGCTTGACCGCTACCCATAGTGTGTGTCCTGCTTTCAAGTACTGTGCCAAGTTTAACCAATCCAGTCTAGCTGGGGTACCAACAGTCCACATTTAAAAAACCCAAACTTTTTTTTTCTTAAATCTAAGTGCATTTGCATAATTGTCAATCAAAGTTCATTTGCTTGACCGCTACCCATAGTGTGTGTCCTGCTTACAAGTACTGTGCCAAGTTCAACCAATCCAGTCTAGTTGGGGTACCAACAGTCCACATTTAAAAAAAATGACAGGCAGAGGCAGGACACCCCGCAGAGGCCGTCGTGGTCGTGGTGCTGTGATTCTCTTTGGCCCTACAATAATGACCAGTGTTCCAAGGCCAGTTACCCTGAACTTGAAAAGTTCAGAGGACGTAGTTGACTGGCTAACACAGGACACCCAATCTTCTACAGCTTCCGCTTGGAACATTGACGCACCATTCTCCTCCAGATTAGCTTCGGGCACCTCTCAAGTTACCACTCACCCGCCTGCCGCCACCACCAACACTTGTACCACAGCCAATTCAATTGATCAGTCAGAAGAGTTATTTACACATCAGTTTGAAGAAATGAGTGATGCGCAACCATTATTGACAGAGAATGTAGATAATAGGGATATGTCTCAGTCAGGCAGCATTACACACATGTACGTACGATGTGATGATGATGATGTACCCGCTGCTGCTTCCTTTGTTCAGTTGTCATATACAAGTGAGGCGGGTGATGATGATGATGATGCGTCCGTGGATGTCACGTGGGTGCCTGCTAGAAGAGAAGAAGAACAGGGGGAAAGTTCAGATGGGGAGACAGAGAGGAGGAGGAGACGAGTTGGAAGCAGAGGGAGGTCATCGCAACGAGCTAGTGGCACAGTCAGACAGCATGCATCAGCACCCGGGGTCAGCCAGACAGCACGCCAATCAACGCATGCTGTTGCCACCACCAGAATGCCGTCACCGCCGAGCTCAGCAGTGTGGCATTTTATTTGTGTGTCTGCCTCTGACAACAGCGATGCCATTTGCAACCTGTGCCAAAAGAAACTGAGTGGTGGGAAGTCCAACACCCACCTAGGTACAACTGCTTTGCGAAGGCACATGATGTCACATCACAAACGCCAATGGGATCAACACATGAGTACAAGCAGCACACAAACTCAAAGCCGCCATCCTCCTCCTGGTCCAGCATCTTCATCCACATCAACCACTGCTGTCCTCCTTGCCCCCTCTCAACTCTCCACCACTCCGTCTCTCGCCTCTTGCTGTTCCTGCCCATCCCCTCACAGTCAGGTGTCTGTCAAGGGCATGTTTGAGCGTAAGAAGCCAATGCCACAAAGTCACCCCCTTGCCCGGCGTCTGACAGCTGGCTTGTCTGAACTCTTGGCCCACCAACTTTTACCATACAAGCTGGTGGAGTCTGATGCGTTCAAAACGTTTTTAGCGATTGGGATACCGCAGTGGAAGGTACCCGGCCGAAATTTCTTTGCCCAAAAGGCAATCCCCAACCTGTACTCAATTGTGCAAAAGGAAGTAATGGCATCTCTGGCACACAGTGTTGGGGCAAGGGTCCATCTAACCACTGATACCTGGTCTGCAAAGCATGGTCAGGGCAGGTATATCACCTACACTGCGCATTGGGCAAACCTGCTGACGCCTGCCAAGCATGGAATGCGTGGCTCTGCCGAGGAGTTGGTGACACCGCCACGACTTGCAGGCAGGCCTGCTGCCACCTCCTCTACTCCTCCTACTCCATCCTCTTCCATAACCTCCTCAGCTGAGTCCTCTTCTGCTGCTGCGTCTTGCTCCACATCAACGGCACCCCCCAGCTCCCCATATACTATTCCACATCCCGGATACGGCAGTGTCATGCCGTCTTGGGGTTGACTTGCCTCAAAGCAGAGAGTCACACCGGGCCAGCACTCCTGTCCGCCCTGAACGCACATGTGGATCAATGGCTGACTCTGCACCAACTAGAGATTGGCAAAGTGGTTTGTGACAACGGAAGAAATTTGTTGGCGGCATTGAATTTGGGCAAGTTGACGCATGTGCCGTGCATGGCACATGTGTGTAATCTGATCGTACAACACTTTGTCCATAAGTATCCAGGCTTACAGGACATCCTGAAGCAGGCCAGAAAGGTGTGTGGCCATTTCAGGCGTTCCTACACGGCCATGGCGCACTTTTCAGATATCCAGCGGCGAAACAACATGCCAGTGAGGCGCTTGATTTGTGACAGCCCCAAACGTTGGAATTCAACACTCCTAATGTTCGACCGCCTGCTACAACAAGAAAAAGCCATTAACGAGTATTTGTATGACCGGGGTGCTAGGACAGCCTCTGCGGAGCTGGGGATTTTTTTGCCACGTTACTGGACGCTCATGCGCAGTGCCTGTAGGCTCATGCGTCCTTTTGAGGAGGTGACAAACCTTGTCAGTAGCACCGAAGGCGACATCATACCATTTGTTTTATTCCTGGAGCGTGCCCTGCGAAGAATGCTGGATCAGGCCGTAGATGAGCGTGACGAGGAAGAGGAAGAGTTGTGGTCACCATCACAACCAGAAACAGCCTTATCAGCATCGCTTGCTGGACCTGCGGCAACGCTGGAAGAGGATTGTGAGGAAGAGGAGTCAGAGGAGGAATGTGGCTTTGAGGGGGAGGAGGAAGACCAATCACAACAGGCATCCCAGGGTGCTCGTTGTCACCTATCTGGTACCCGTGGTGTTGCACGTGGCTGGGGGGAAGAACATATCTTCAGCAAGATCACTGAGGACGAGGAACGGGACATGACTATCTCGGCATCCAACCTTGTGCAAATGGGGTCGTTCATGCTGTCGTGCCTGTCGCAGGACCCTCGTATAAAAAGGCTGAATGGGAACGACCTGTACTGGGTGTGCACGCTACTAGACCCCAGGTATAAGCAGAAAGTGCCTGATATGTTACCAAATTACCGCAAGTCAGAAAGGATGCAGCAGGTCCAAAACAAATTAACAAGTATGCTTTACACAGCATATAAGGGTGATGTCACAGCACAAGGGCAATATAACAGGGGAAGAGGTGAAAGTAATCTACCTCCCACGACCACGCCGGCAAGGACAGGATGTTTAAAAGACGTGTTGTTGATGGAGGACATGCGGACCTTTTTCAGTCCTACGCATCACATCAGCCCTTCGGGATCCACCCTCAGAGAACGACTTGACCGACAGGTAGCAGACTACCTCGCCTTAACTGCAGATATCGACACTCTGAGGAGCGATGAACCCCTTGACTACTGGGTATGCAGGCTAGACCTGTGGCCGGAGCTATCCCAATTTGCAATTGAACTTCTGGCCTGCCCCGCTTCAAGTGTCCTGTTAGAAAGGACCTTCATTGCAGCAGGAGGTTTTGTCACCGAGAAGAGAAGTCGCCTAGGGCAAAAAAGTCTAGATTGCCTCACCTTTATAAAGATGAATGAGGGATGGATCCCAAAGGGACTGACACTGGGCGATACATTCGACTGAAAAAGGCCTGATGAGATGAGCTGCCTTCATCTATAAATGGTCCACACGCTGCTGTATGTTATCTGTGAATGCCGGATGACTTGCGTGAATTATCCGCCACCAACTAGGGTTCAAGAAGAGGCAATGTTTTATGGCACTTTATGCCTGGGGAACAAAGGTCAATTTTTCTGGCCGCTGCAACAGCAGTGGCTGCAACAATATCTAATTTTTGAATTTAAATTTTTATGCCAGAAGGCGTACGGCATGTAATGGAAAAGAAAGCATATTGAACAGTCTTGCATAGCACAACAGTTGTGCAAAAATACATATTTACAATGAAGACATTTTGTTAAAATTAGGTGGCTACGCCTTCTTTTTTTTACTTTTTTGGTTAATACATTTTCTTTTTTTTTTACTGTGATTGCAATTTTTAAGAGAAACCTAAGACATGGTAAAACAGACAATAGTAAAGTCCAATTATCTATCATCACTCCAGCAGTAGCTTATTATTTACAATATCTAACCTGCTCAATCGCCCTTGGGTTACCCTAGGGCAGGCTTCAGTAGGCGACCTCTCCTTTCCTCGGATGATTTTGAACCTTTATTGAAGTCTCAAGCAGACTATAATTTAAAGATCCCCTACTTAAGCCTTGCCAACTTTTAACCCATGTGCTATCTGCCAACTCGGTGCCCAAATCCCTCTCCCAGGCTTTGGTATAGTCTGGTTTGTTTGCCCATGAGTTTTCATTAAATAGTTCATACATGAGGCTAATAATACCAGGCTGAAAGGGGGAATCCCTACATCTTTTGAGTAGCCAGGTGTTTCTTTGGGGGGTTCCCCTACCATTTATCGTATATATAAAATGATGTATCCTGCAACAATTATAGTGTTCAGCCAGGGGTAAATTGTATCTATCTCTCACCCACTCAAAGGTCATTATTTTGTCGTCATGCCACCATGGACCAACCCTTAGTAGGTTCTGAGACCTCCACCAACTGAGAGAGCTTTCCGGAAGATGTATCTTAAAGTGGGGATTCAAGTAGCTGCCTGTGCTGGGTCAGTTTGGCTTAATTGCTGGGCCCTTTTCCTGCCAAGATGGCGATTGCCAGTCCATGGGCCTCTATGTCCCCTTCACTACCTTTGTCCCCGCTTGTGTGCTTATTTGGGATGGCCCCCCTTTATATCTCCGGCCCGTGGCCTTGTAAGGGTCGCCCCCTCAATCTCTGAGTGTGGATATGCAGGGATGGGGTGTTGAATCAAGCCTACCTTCTTCTCTGCTCGCTGCAAGATCAACAATACCTAATTTTTCAGGCATGTGTACATGCCTAATTTTACTGGCCTCTGGTGCTGCACTGTGGCTTCAACAACCAAACACCCAAAAAAGGCACATAACAGGGATTAAACTGATAGGAGTAGTACTACTTAACACACCACTCATATCTGGTGTAACAGTAGTGTACATTTAAAACAAAAAAAAAATTTTCTACTGTAATAAATTGCATAGCAGTTAGTTGTCTGCAAGCGTGTGTGTCAGACCTACACCGTCTACTCTACCAACTTCTGCAAGTGCACAGTGCCACTCATATATGTTGTCACAGTAGCTTGGACGCATAGTACCGATCTGTCAAAACCTGTAATGATGAATGAGGTCTAGAGTAGCCTGGTTCCCTTATCCTCTACAGGTTGAGACCTAATGTTTGGGTGACTCCAGACCAACACATGAGTAGCAGCACACAAACTCAAAGCCGCCATCCTCCTCCTGGTGCAGCATCATAAGCCACATCAACCACTGCTGTCCTCCTTGCCCCCTCTCAACCATTCGCCACTCCGTCTCTCGCCTTGAGCAGTTCCTGCTCATCTGCCCATAGTCAGGTGCCTGTAAAGGACATGTTTGAGCGTAAGAAGCTAATGTCACAAAGTGCCCCAAAATTGAAGTGATACGACCAACAAAGCATCTTTTTCCATCTCCCGGTTCTAAAAATCCAGGCCTTATACACGCCCCCTGATAGGTGACGTAACAAGTATTAAACTGATAAGAGTAGTACTTACAAACACGTCACTCCTATCTGGTGGCACCTTTGACTGCACGTGCCGTGCCCCAAAATTGAAGTGATATGACCAACAAAGCATCTTTTTCCATCTCCCGGTTCTAAAAATCCAGGCCTTATACACGCCCCCTGATAGGTAACGTAACAAGTATTAAACTGATAAGAGTAGTACTTACAAACGCGTCACTCCTATCTGCTGGCACCTTTGACTGCACGTGCCGTGCCCCAAAATTGAAGTGATACGACCAACAAAGCATCTTTTTCCATCTCCCGGTTCTAAAAATCCAGGCCTTATACACGCCCCCTGATAGGTAACGTAACAAGTATTAAACTGATAAGAGTAGTACTTACAAACACGTCACTCCTATCTGGTGGCACTTTTGACTGCACGTGCCATGCCCCAAAATTGAAGTGATACGACCAACAAAGCATCTTTTTCCATCTCCCGGTTCTAAAAAATCCAGGCCTTATACACTCCCCCTGATAGGTAACGTAACAAGTATTAAACTGATAAGAGTAGTACTTACAAACACGTCACTCCTATCTGGTGGCACCTTTGACTGCACGTGCCGTGCCCCAAAATTGAAGTGATACGACCAACAAAGCATCTTTTTCCATCTCCCGGTTCTAAAAATCCAGGCCTTATACACGCCCCCTGATAGGTGACGTAACAAGTATTAAACTGATAAGAGTAGTACTTACAAACACGTCACTCCTATCTGCTGGCACCTTTCACTGCACGTGCCGTGCCCCAAAATTGAAGTGATACGACCAACAAAGCATCTTTTTCCATCTCCCGGTTCTAAAAATCCAGGCCTTATACACGCCCCCTGATAGGTAACGTAACAAGTATTAAACTGATAAGAGTAGTACTTACAAACACGTCACTCCTATCTGGTGGCACCTTTGACTGCACGTGCCGTGCCCCAAAATTGAAGTGATACGACCAACAAAGCATCTTTTTCCATCTCCCGGTTCTAAAAATCCAGGCCTTATACACGCCCCCTGATAGGTAACGTAACAAGTATTAAACTGATAAGAGTAGTACTTACAAACACGTCACTCCTATCTGGTGGCACCTTTGACTGCACGTGCCGTGCCCCAAAATTGAAGTGATACGACCAACAAAGCATCTTTTTCCATCTCCTGGTTCTAAAAATCCAGGCCTTATACACGCCCCCTGATATGTGCTGTAACAGGTTTTAAACTGATAAGAGTAGTACTACTTAACACATCTTATAATAAGGCAGAGAGAGGCAATGCAGTGAGAGGAGTCTGAAGAAGAGGAGTCAGAGGAGGAAGGTGGCTTTGAGGAGGTGGAAGATCAAACACAGCAGGCGTCCCAGGGGGCTTGTTGTCACCTTTCGGGGACCCTTGGTGTTGTACGTGGCTGGGTGGAGGAAGAGACCTTCAATGACATCAGTGAGGACAAGGAACGGGACATGGCTAGCTTGGTATCCAAATGGACTGTTTGCGGTTGTTTGCGGTGCGTTAAACGGGGAGTTTGGTCTGTCACTGTGAAGCGGGCCTAACCCTTACACTACCTGATCGATACAACATCATACCTGATGTTTTAAAGCACGTTATTCCAAACAATTTAGGAATGTTAGGTAATTTATGCCCTTTATGGCTTAAAACCAGACTCTGCATCAACTATGTAATTTTCCATGGGAGTTTTGCCATGGATCCCCCTCCGGCATGCCACAGTCCAGGTGTTAGTCCCCTTGAAACAACTTTCCCATCACTATTGTGGCCAGAAAGAGTCCCTGTGGGTTTTAAAATTCGCCTTCCCATT
The DNA here is from genome assembly GCA_027410445.1 of Discoglossus pictus. Classification (NCBI taxonomy): domain Eukaryota; kingdom Metazoa; phylum Chordata; class Amphibia; order Anura; family Alytidae; genus Discoglossus; species Discoglossus pictus. The sequence continues at coordinate 283,975,749 of CM050165.1, read as the reverse complement.
GAAGTCTATGGCGGTTCGCCGATGTTCGCCGGTTCGCGAACATTTGCGGCGGTTCGCATTCGCGGTTCGCAAACCGCAAATTTTAGGTTTGCGACATCACTAATCATTACCAATAACTTATTTTAATAATCAATCAATACATTGCAGGGCATGACATGACATCATAGTTGCCTCATCTGTTATAATTAATTTACTCTTGTGAAATTTGCTTGCTTGTAATAAATTAATTTGAATATCCAACACTGATGTTTCCAGAATGGGAACTGGCAATTTAAATCCACTATGCACAGTTCTACCACCTTCTAACAAAAGTGTGGCAATTCCAGTGGTTGCAAAAGGCAGTGCTATTTGACCCAGTGCTTGAATGCAACTCATCAACAAATTATATAGATACATTTTTCCAGATCCACCAGGGCCATTCAGATGGCGTTAAATGCTTCCAATTGTAATGCATTTAAAGTTCCAATGTTGGTTTTTTTTGGGGGGGTTTTCAATATCAGTGTCATACTCGTCAAAGTTAATTTCATCTATAATTCCTGGATCAGGCAGATTAAGATTGGCACAATTTATTCCATGACAAAGAAAGATTTCCTGAATTTCCATTAATGCTTTTAATAGTGCCCTCATTGTATATATAATGGCCTCATTGTAATGTTTTAAGAAATATTCACACATGTGTAATTTAAATGTTTTCCACAAAGCTAATGTATCAGGTACATTGCAAATGATGTAAATGAAAGCAAATTGTTCTCTCATTTGCTTTGGCATTTGACATAGTGTTGCTTCTTCTAGACATCTCTCCCATTCCGTATCATCTGGCAGGAAGTTTTAAAGTCTTGTAGCTAATTGGAAAGTATCATAAACTATCATTGACTGTGCATAAATGTTCATAACTTTGTGCACTGGGAACATGTAAAAGAAGTAATCTTAAACTGAAACGTTCAATGTCTCTTGGACTAACAGTATAAATTTGTGGGATACTTCTATTATTATGTTTTTTTTGTTGGCCATTAATGAATACATGGGTGATATGGGATGTCAATGTATAAAAATTGTCTGGCCTCAGTGTCCTGACAATTTAATTGAAACCAAGCACTAAGTGTTGTTGCTCTATCTTCACTTAGTGCTAAAGCATGTCTTTCATTCCCTGCAGTGAAGCAAACAAATTGACATTGTGGCAAATAGACAGCTAATCGATACACAGCAGGTGACCGATCATGCATCTCAAATTTGAGAAGATGCCACATTGCTTCTGGAGCACTTACATAGTGAGCATCTAAATTAGATGAAAGTTCATCATGTAAATTTGGATTGTCTTGTTCATTTTGTGCACTTTGAACAACAACAGTTGCTGCATCATATCCTTTGTATATATATTTATACACATATTTGATAGATTTGATAGAAATGCAAGCTTCCACATTGATGGGTGCATTGTACTTCATCAGCAAATGTGGATTGTATGGAACCACATATCTATTATCGACCTTTTGGCCACGAATATTAGCTGTTGATCCTTCTCTTCTTTTATTCAACGGGTATCCATCACAATTAGCATAAGCCTGAATTTGAAATTGTTTTGGGAACTATTTTGTGCACATTTTAATTTCAGAACTTTTTCCACCTTTAATGTGACCTATAAACTGTACAACCCAATTGAAAAATAAACTGAAATCTTTTAGCTAGAGGGAAGAAAAACATATAAAAATAAAATAATACGGTTGCATAAGTATGCACACCCTTAAACTAATAGCTTGTTGAAGCACCTTTTGATTTTATTACAGCACTCAGTCTTTTTGGGTATGAGTCTATCAGCATGGCACATTTTGAGTTGGCAAGATTTGCCCACTCTTCTTTGCAAAAACACTCCAATTCTGTCAGATTGCAAGGGCATCTCCTGTGCACAGCCCTCTTCAGATCACGCCACTGATTTTCAATCGGATTCAGGTCTGAGCTCTGGCTGGGCCATTCCAAAACTTTAATCTTCTTCTGTTGAAGCCATTCTTACAATAATTCCCTTACAATAATAACTGACAATAATTCCCAACTAAAACACTGCTTCACGAGACCTTCTTCACAAGCATTTAACTACAAATACTGGAATACACCTTAAAAATTCAACAACAACATTCCATACACATGACAGTTTTCTTATCCAAACTAAATACGACCTTAAGAATTTTCTGCGGGGAGGGGGAATTCCTGTCACAAAAACTCAGTTTTTCTTCGGGTCAAGGAGATAAGTGTTAGCAAGCTTTACCACAGAAAGAATACATTGTCTTTAAATTACCACAACAAAATAAAGATATTTTTTGAAAGTACAAATAGCTGATCTACAGAGTAAAAACACAAGTCTTACACTTACAAACATTACAAGACAGATCATAAATCCTCCACTGTTACATATTTCTGGAAAAATATTTTACTTTTTTTTATATTTATGCCGGCTTTAGAAATATATCTCAGTGGTGGACACGATCTCTACAGCTTTAAAGACACAGAGAAAAAATATCTAACCTGCATTTCTCAGTGTTAATGCCAAGAAAAGAAAGTACAGCACTTACACTCACAAATATATTTGCAGCAAAAAACAAGACAATCCATCTACTTTATAAAAAAACAATCAGAATATTATATACATATTTGTAAAGAAAAAGTTCCTTTATATTTTTGTGTTCCTATTTCTTTTATTATTCCGTATCTCTTTGTTCTTTTTCTGTGTAGTGCTAACTGCGGGGGAAGGAGGAAGGGGGGGGGGGGGGGCTGTGCCTCATGCTCACAGCTCCTGCTTGATTCTCCCGGGTTGGGAGATGGATATTGTTTAGACTGGGAAGTGCCCATTTCCAACTATCCTTCTATTCTTAAAAAAACTTTAGGTGATTGTCTCAATAGACTACGTAACCTTATTTGATACCACGATTGTTAATCAGAGAACGGCTGTACTGAGCTGGAGAGCTCCGACAATTCCAACAGTTATTCTTGAGTTTATTACTTAAAACAGGATGTGGTACCAAATTCCTATTCCTGCCTCCTTTTGACTTTCACTTTGCGTTCGTACTCTGTGCGTCAACGGGTTGCCCCTAGACACGGAGACGGTGCGTCTTACAGTCTCCAGAAACCTCACATTCTGTTTTTACACGGAATAACAAACATTTCTTATCTTAAACAGCAGAGCAATACAGCAAAAATCATGAGCAAGCAAAAGCGGATTTGGGGCACTGTCAACCAAGCCGTCAAGTATATAATTATATTAATTTATCCTTTCTATTCCCACCTTGGAATATTGGAATAATATATATGGTATATAAATATCCTTAATATATATATGGCCTTCCAAAGGCCTAATTTTATCCTTACAAGGCTATAACCCTCTCTTCCTTAGAGAGTTTCCCAGTCTACCTAAGACTGTGCCCAACTTATTTACTTGTATACAGTTTACAAAGGACGATGAGAGTGGGAGCAAAGGAAGGTGTAAATAAACACAATTCACTCTACTCACCACTCCGTCGTACTTTGATCTACATCCCACTTCTCTGACACCAGTTTGTTGGGGCTTCCTGATACTTAGTTGGCAGCTTGGACCACAGGCCTCAGTCAGAATTCTGAGTGCCGTACTGAAAGTAACACACACACAATGATTCTGAGTATACAGCTTGTTTATTGCTACGTCATAACATAGGTTATATATTTGCTAAAGAAGGCTGATATTAGAGGCAAGTTACACTATAGACGTTAGTCGGTACAAGGACAGATAATCAGGTGTTTTCTGTTTCTTAGAATAACAATAATAAGAAATGTCTGTTTTAGTACATGAGTAAGGTCACAAGATGTCCCAACGAAAAGAACATGTTATTGCGGTTAGCCTCATGTGAATCTCATGTGAATATGTCAGCAAAATATGTTAACCCCTTCATCAGCAAAATATGTTAACCCCTTCACTTTGTTGATTTGGATGTATGCTTTGGGTCATTGTCATGCTGAAAGATGAAGTTCCTCTTCATGTTCAGCTTTCTAGCAAAATCCTGAAGGTTTTGTGCCAATATTGACTGGTATTTGAACTGTTCATAATTCCCTCTATCTTATGCCACCACCATGCTTCACTGTGGGTATGGTGTTCTTTTGGTGATGTGCAGTGTTGTTTTTGCGCCAAACATATCTTTTGGAATTATGGCCAAAAAGTTCAACCTAGGTTTCATCAGACCATAACACCTTTCCCCACATGATTTTTGGAGACTTCAGAAGTGTTTTTGCAAAATGTAGCCTGGCTTGGATGTTTTTCTTCGTAAAAAAAGGCTTTCGTCTTGCTACTCTACCCCATAGCCCAGACATATGAAGAATACAAGAGATTGTTGTCACATGTACCACACAGCCAGTACTTGCCAGATATTCCTGCAGCTCCTTTAATGTTGCTGTAGGTCTCTTGGTAGTTTCCCAGATCAGTTTTCTTCTCGTCTTTTTTAAAGAACAGAAACCTGACATTTTAACAGGGGTGTGTAGACTTTTTATATCCACTGTATATGGTCAATTTGGATTGATCTCTCCATATGGATCATGAATAATTCTATGAGTTACAATCTCATAAAGTTTTGAATTTTTTTCTGGATGTGGCAGCTCAGCAGTAATTACTGAATCCACTTTGTCTGCCATATTCAATTTATCTTTTTCTTACAGTATTAAAAGTATATGTGCATGTGGCAGGCCTCTTTTTTGAAATTCAATGGTATAAACAAAAGCCACACATTTCCCAAATTAGTGTGCTTTAGTTATATCATGAATTAATGAATTTAGTTTTATTTTGGGTCAGAAGTATTTTGGCCAAGTTTTACATTTTCTTTGATCTATGGCCATTGTGAATTACATGTGGAAGTAATGAATAAATCTGGGTCGCCAAATTTAGTGACAATAGCCATGGCATCATTGTATCTTTCTTGCATATAGCGAGGAGATCCTTGGAAAGAGGATGGCAAAATCATTGCTCTTCCAGCAGGAATGTCGCTGTTTGCAGCCAATTCACAATATTGTTCTACTCAAAGCTTGTTTTTTTTTTATTTTATAAAATTTAGATTATTTGCTTCGAATTGTAGATAGGAATCAATAATCCATTGTTGTGTGAGTTTGCCCCCACATAAAATCGGATTAAATCGATCCCGAATAGCAGTTTGTGCCACTTTATATTCCAGCATAGAAATATTGTTTCTAACACAAACTTTACTATTGGGATAACTTTGCAATTGTAATTTTGGTTGCCATCCTGGCTCACCATTTGGAAATAAAATGGGATATGTCATAGGATCCAAATTACTGCTTAAAATATTTATGTTTATAAAAAGTTGTTCTTGATTGCGTGGATATATTCTAATATCCCACTCAAATGGTGGTTCCCCATCATCATTTTTAAAGACCATGGCAACCTCATTTGCTGCTGGTAAATTATACCATCTTTCAACAGTATGGTGATCTCTTTTGAGAACCATATTTACTCTTGGCATTGGCAATTGATTTATTTGTGCATGTGCCTGTTGTTCTTTTTCAACCTCTGCTAATTTTTTGTATGCTTGACTATATGGGTTGTTGGCCATAAAGTTATTGAGCTGTTCAAAGACTATGGATAAGCATTGTTTATTTACAGGAAGCATCATTCGTTGTTAAACAGCTTCCAATCTATCAAGGAGATATAACTGTGCAAATGTCTTTTGTTCTCCTGATTCTGGGTGTAAATGTGAAGTCGGTGGTAAATTTATCCTTGTACTTTAAAGCAGTAAGGACCATGTCCTGGGACATTTTCTGCTAATGTCACACCCATTGAAGCAAATTAAATTGCACTGTGATAAGACCTAATGTTTTTTTTTTATTGGTATAATTTGGACATTTTGGATCACTCATCATTATACTTTCTAAATATTCTGAAATGTGTCTTTTTGGAAGTATTATCTTTTCTTTCTGACAACAACTAATAAACTCTCCATCAGTTGGTCTTTCTTTCAGAAAATGATAGGCCCTTCAAAACTGACAAACCACATTCATTAATCCACAATAATGAGTCTTTTTTTACTGCTTTAAATAAAGCACTATTGTGAGCTTCCTCAACATAGATATCACTTCAACTTTCTATATCTACATTGGTGTCATCTGTATGAACATTGGTGTCATGAGAGGATGTCTTACAGATATTATTTTGTTCACTTTTTCTTTTCTTTGAAGCACCAGGAGACTCAGATTGTGCGTTTTTAGTCATTTTTCTTTTATTTAAAAGTCTCTGACGGTCTTCTTTTCTTAAGCGTTGGGGAAGTCTCAGGGGTCTGTGCATCTCTCCATCTCTGCTTCCGTTCCCTTGCCATTCTTCTTTTACGTTCATTCTTGTCTTCTGCGATGTCGCCATTATAATCTGTAATTGTAGATTCAGGTGTAAAATATATATATATATTGTTATTGTACATTTTTTTTTACCTGTCATAAATACCAAAGTAAATGAATTCATTAATCAATCAATGGGTTATTTTTATTTTGCAGATATTAAAAGCTAAAGAGCTAAGCATATATATATTGATCAAGAATTTAATGGTAACATATATATATATATATATATATATATATATATATATATATATATATATATATATATATTATTTTATACTTAATTATGAAGTAACTAATAAATACATATACATTAATGAAATAATCTAAAACTGTCAAGACTGCAATAATGACCTATAAACAGGTAATCATGTCTTACTAAAGAAGGGCAAACCCAAAGAGCTATAAGCAAACTCTAGATTGGCATGAAAAAGATTCGTTACGTTTTGATTAAATTAATTAATCAATAAATCAATCAGTTATGAGGTGTAATTCTCATTCATGAAAACATAAATGGCTAAGCATATATGTATTCATAATGTATTTTGTTTTTTAATTATTGATTAATTAATAAAATTAATTATGTTAATTAATTAATCACTATTAATCACAAAAAAAGACTTAATCCTGTTTTTCTAAAAATGTCATCATTAAATAATATACCTGTCAATTTGATGTTATAGCAGCTCAAATCCTGCAGAGGACACTCTCTGTCTTCAGGCAGGTGCAGAGATGATGAATCTGTAAAATGACATAAAAAGCATTTTTAATGTTTTGTTTGAATGAATTAATTAATCATTGAAAGTATCCTTTTGAATTGGCATACATGCAAAACATAAAGGCGTAATCATCAATATATTCATAAGTAAATGTATTCTCAAATATAAAAAAGAGTCATAATATAATCAAGGTATTTAAATATTTAAGTGCTTATAAGGTGCTATCCCTGTTACGTAATGATCAGGAAAATAATTATGAAGTAATTAATAAATGAATATAAATTAATGAAATAATGTAAACCAGTCATGAATGCTAAACATAAACAGGTAATCCTGTTTTTCTGAAGAAGGGCAAGCAGAAAAAGCTATGAGCAAACTATAGATTGGCCTCAAACTAATTTCTAATGTTTTGATTACATTAATTAATCAATAAATCAAGTTATGAGGTATAATTGTCATTCATGGTATGTATTCATAATGTTTTTTTGTTTTTGTTTTAATTATTGATTAATTAATAAAACAAAATATGTTAATTAATTAATCAATAACTGTCATCAATGGCAAAAAAAGACTTAATCCTGGTTTTCTAAAGAATGTCATCATTAAATCATATACCTGCCAAGTTGATATATGAGTGCAAATCCTGCTGAGGTCACTCTCTGTCTTCAGGCAGGTGCAGAGATGATGAATCTTTAAAATTATGTAAAGAGCATTTTTAATGTTTTGTTTGAATGAATTCATGATTTATTACAAGTATCCTTTTTACTTGGCATACATGCAAAACGTAAAGGACTAATCATCAATATATTCATAAGTAAATGCATTCCAAAATATTAAAAAGTGTCATAATATAATAAAGTGATTTAAATATTTAAGTGCTTATAATGTCCTATCCCTGTTAGGAAATGAGCAGGAACATAGATATATACATTTAAAACTGTACCACATTTTTTTGCAAATTATTTTTATAATAGTTTTCTTTAATTATTAATAATTAATAGTTAATCAATGAATGTACATTAATGATCATTACTTCACATATTTAAATGCAATATTAAATAAGTGCATTGTAAAATAGACAATATTTATTTTTTATAATTATTCCTAATTATTAATTACATAATTAATATTAATTAATTAATATATGAATAACATTGATCAATGGAAAACAAAAAGCCTTAATCATTTTCTCATTAAAAAACAGCATCATTAAATGATATACCTGTAAAGGTGATCTTATAGCAGATGAAATGCTGCAAACGTCACTCTGTGTATTCAGTCAGCTGCACAGATGATCAAACTGTCAAATAAAATTAAAAGCATTTTAAATGTTTGAATCCAATTCATTCATTAATCATTAAGAGCATGATGTTTAATTGGCATTCATGCAAAACGTAAAGGTGTAAACATGTATGTATGTATTCATAAATAAATGAGCTATAAAATATTAATTGTAGCAGGTGTCATAATCTAATAAAGTGATTTCAAAATGTAACTGCTTTGAGGATCGTATTCCTTTCAGACAGTGAGCAGCAACACAGAAATATAAGTGCATTGTAAAATACACATATTTTTTAGGGCATTTTAAACTATTTTCTTTTATATTATTACTAACTAATTACTAATCAATTAATTGATGAACATTAATATTAAGCAGCAACACACAAATGTAAGAGCAGTAATAATTAAGCAGCGAAACAAAAATATAACTGCACTGTAATAATTGAGCACCAACACTGAAATATTAGTGCACTGTAAAATGTACAAATCTTTTTAGGCAAAATAAAAATGTTTTTATTATTACTAATTAATGACTAATTAAGTAATTAATGAACATTAATAATTGAGCAGCAACATTGAAATCTAAGTGCACTGTAAAATGTACATATATTTTTTGAGCCAGTTTAAATCTTTTATTTTTATTATGACTAATTAATTACTAATTATTAATTAATGAACATTAATAATGAATGAATGAATGAATATACATGTTAGAAAGAGTTAAGCAATAATAAATTCATAAAGTAAAGGCAGTAAACATTATACAATTTTATTTTTCATAATGATTACTAATAAATAATTACTAAATTAATGTCCACTAAAAATTATTTAATCAATAAATAAATATATTTGAAATAATTAACCATTAATGTCTTCATAAAGTAAAGGCATATATATATATAAGAAAGTGCATATATTTTTTTTAATAATATATATTTTTTAATTAATTCATTAATCAATACATTAATTTACTTTTCTATTTATAATTAATAGCAGCAATCAATATCCTGAAGAGCTAACAATCTCTTTGGATTTTCCGGAAGCAGAAAATGTCCAGTCAGACTGTCATCACCTGAGGAGAAAGTGTCAGCACTGTGGCAAGTGTACTCTATATACAGTGCCTTGCAAAAGCATTCACCCCCCTTGGCCTTATTCATGTTTTGTTGCCTCACAACCTGGAATTAACATGGATTGTTTGAGGATTTGCATCATTTAGTTTACAGAACATGCCCACAACTATGAAGATGTTTTTTTTTTTTATTATTGTGAAGCAAACAAGTAGGACAAATTAACAGAAAAAGTCAATGTGCATAACTGTTTACCCCCCTAAAGTCAATACTTTGTGGAGCCACCTTTTGCGGCAATCACAGCTCCAAGTCGCTTTGGATAAGTCTCTATGAGATTGCCACATCTTACCACTGGGATTTTTGTCCATTCCTCCTTGCAAAACTGCTCCAGCTGCTTCAAGTTGGATGGTTTGCGCTTGTGAACAGCAATCTTTAAGTCTGTCCACAGATTTTGTATTTGATTGAGGTCTGGGCTTTGACTAGGCCATTCCAACACATTTCTATGTTTCCCCTTAAACCACTCAAATGTTGCTTTAACAGTGTGTTTTGGGTCATTGTCCTGCTGGATGGTGAACCTCCGTCCTAGCCTCAAATCACGTACAGAGTGGTACAGGTTTTGCTCAATAATATCCCTGTATTAAGCACCATACATCTTTCCCTCAACTCTGATCAGTTTCCCAGTCCCGGCTGCTGAAAAGCCTCTCCGCAGTATGCATCTTCCACCACCATGTTTCACTGTGGGGATGGTGGTCTTTGGGTGATGTGATGTGTTGGGTTTGCGCCAGACATAGCATATTCTTTGATGGTCGAAAAGTACAATTTTAGTCTCATCAGGCCAGAGCACCTTTCTCCAAACATTTTGGGAGTCTCCCACATGCCTTTTTGCAAACTCAAAATGCACCATTTAGTTTTTTGCTAATAGTAATGGTTTTGTTCTGGCCACATTGCCATAAAGCCCAACTCTTTGGAGAATATGGCTTATTGTCATCCTATGTACAGATACCCCAGTCTCTGCTGTGGAACTCTGCAGCTCCTCCAGTGTTACCTTAAATCTCTGTGCTGCCTCTCTGATTAATGCACTCCTTGCCTGGTCCGTGACTTTTGGTGGGCAGCTGTCTCTTGGCAGGGTTAATTTTGTGCCATATACTTTCTATTTAGTTATAATAGATTTGATGGTGCTCCTGGGGATCATCAAAGATTTGAATATTTTTTTATAACGTAACCCTGACTTTTACTTCTCAACAACATTGTCCCTTATTTGTTTGGAGAGTTCCTTGGTCTTCATGACAGTGTTTGGTTAGTGGTGCCTCTTGCTTAGATGGTGCAGCCTCTAGGGCCTTTCAAAAAAGGTGTGTATATGTAATGACATATCATGTGACACTTTGATTGCACACAGGTGGACATAATTTTACTAATTATGTGACACTTGAAGGTAATTGTTTGCACCAGAGCTTTTTATGGGCTTCATAACAAAGGGGGGTGAATACATACGCACATGACAATTTTCTGTTTTCTATTTCTAAAAAATAGTTTTATGTATATATTTGTCTCATTTCACTTCTCCAACTTAGACTATTGTGTTCTGATCCATCACATAAAATTCAGATTAACAAAACATTTAGCACCATCCACCATAATGTAACAAAATAGGTAAAAAGTCAAGGGGGTGAATATGTTTGCAAGGCACTGTATATATACTGTATATGTATAAATACTGTATGCCTCTGATCTGGATCCAATTTCCTACTGTAAGAAGCAAGGAACAGTTGTACATCTGTTCCCTAACAAACCCTGCCTCTGACCTGGATCTACTTTCCTTCTGCTAAGGTGACCATATCTTCTGCCACAATGGTTGCAAGTTTACACTTGTCTACCTTATGAACAGAGGTAAGTTATTAACACTCTTAAGTGGATATCCACTTGCATGGTGGTCCGTGTCACAGGTAGAACAGATGAATGTCAGCTGTGCATGGCTAGATGATAGGTTTAAGGGCCCGGTCAGTGAATACCACTCCTAAGATGAGGGGGATCATCTGGACTGTGAAGGGCCAGCTTCTGTGGATGTCCCCAAGGCCTCATGAATGTCCTGCCTTTCTTTGTCAGCCACTCCCAGTGGTGGAGTTTGATCCACCTCCAGTTGTGTCTCCACCTATGCCTCTGTGGTTGGCCTTGTCCTCCTGGGTACTGAAATGGAAGAACAAACATAATTGAGTTGGTTTCTCTACACAATTTACAGATATGTGTTTCTACATCCTTGGTGATCTGCATGTGAATCAGACATGTGCTCTGCTGAATCTGCTGTGCAGTGTGTGAGACTGACCAATCTGTGACATGTTCTGAGCAATGGTTGTTAACATGCAGTTGAGACATGGTCCAGGTTAGGACAGTATATGACACACACATGCAGTCCTACAGAGTCTGTATCCATATATGCCGCAGTGCGCACACACATACATATACTCTCTTTTGAATGTCAAATCAATTTTTAACTAATTGAGAAATGTACTCAGAATCAGTTTTAACTGCAGGTATTGGCCAGGCATTTCATTGATAGAAAATATAGTTACATAGTTACATAGTTACAAGTTTTAAGATCTTCTCTGATCTGCAATATGCAGATTAGTTATTAAATAATTAGTTGTTAATTCATTATTAATCAACTATTTAATTATAATTGTTTAATTTTATTCTTTTTTATGATAATGATATGTTTGCTACCAGGATTTACATGCTTATCGATGCCCCATAAATCTTTAGTCATAACCATAGGGCTTACAGTACTACTGTTTGTCAGTTATCTGTGTGTGTAGGCAGGGATGTAGGAGACGGAATAATTCTATGGGGATACAGCTCATTGTATACACCAGCCACGGAAAAAGCTTAATTATACATACATACAAACATATTAAAATCTGCGGGGGTATTTTTCCATCCACCCCAGTTCATACATACATTTGTATTGGGTTCATGTGTGTGCATATGAGGGTGTTATGGTGTATATGATACTCACACCTGTCCTGCAAGGCCCACTACTGTTGCAGGCTCAATTTACTCCTTCAGGATCTGCTCCCATCCACAGTTGCACATGCTGCTCTTGCCTCCTCTGCTATATTCATCTTCACTTTTAGCCGGTTGTCGTCATACCTGTGTTTGACAGACTTGACATCCCTGTTTGAAACCCCTAATAAAGCAACAGCTGAAGCTATCTCACTCCAGGCCCGTGCCTTCTGGCTAGGCCTCACATCGTTCCCACCATTTATGATGTGATAGCGGGCATGGATTTCCCTGAGGAGGATGTCCATCTCCTCTTTGCTATAATTGGGGGCCTTGTACTTTGCCAAAGCCTCTTGTCCTTCCAACTGTGCCTGGGGTTCCTGCCCTCCCCGTTTTCTCCCTGGGGCCGGTCCCTTTTCCCCACTACCTTCCCACCCTGGGATCAGGCCCCTGACCCTCTGCACCTACTCTTTGTGTGCCTACATCTGGGGGCACATCCTTCCACCCTCTTGCTCTCCTACACCTACCCCTTCCATTCCTGACCTTGCTCTCCCTACCTCTACCTCTCATCCTCTCCTCACTCTCCTCCTCTCCTCACTCTCCTCCTCCAGTGATCCCCTCTCTCTCCTACTCTCCCCTATCTACTCACTTTCCTCCTCACCTCATTTATCCTCCTTGAATTTATGAAATAAATATAAGGATAAATCAATATAATATATGCGTGTATGTGTATGTGGTAAAACAAGAATGTGTGTATAATGTGTATTATAGTAATCGTATGGGGGGGGGGGGGTAGGTGGGGGTATATGAGGTGTAGATGTGCTGTGGCCTACCGATATGTATAGCTATGTGTACTTATTAATCTGTCAGTGTGAATTATGTGATATCAGTAATTATGTGTGTTGTAAATTAAGGGTTAATATATCTCTGAGGTCAAAATATCAAAAAACTCACAAAGCTCCTTCTCTCTCTCTCTGCAAAGCTCAAAAACCCACCAAAGCCTAGACCTGTGTGTTCACTTGCTCAGCTATAGCACAGTCAATGATTTATGGTTTTCACGTCCATTAAAACACCTTTCAACTGCGTTAATTGCTGTTCCCCACTTTTCTGGATCGCACTCAGTGATGGGTTTGGATTGGAAATGCTGCCCGCATCTATTCCAGCCCCCTAACAGCTTGCAGGCACTGGAATGGTTTACAGGCTTTTGGCTCCGGCCCTTTGGTTGCAGCCTTGTTGAATGTAATTACTCTGTAACTAAAGCAGATTTAAAGCACGCAGACATACGGGGTAGATGACATCCGCTGCTGGCTTGGAATTTAATGGGGCTCCTAGACTCTCAAACAGGCCAAAATGCAGTTCAAGACTACAAATTTGAAGGAAAACTTATTCATTGCCTACATGGTACATTTTTTCCAGAACTTTTTCCACCTTTAATGTGACCTATAAACTGTACAACTCAATTGAAAAACAAACTGAAATCTTTTTTTTTTTATAATTAACTTTTTTATTGAAAGAATAAACAAGTATAACATTGTAAGTTCAGCAAATCATATAACAAATCTCTCAAGTATCAACAAGATATATCAAAAAGTTTCTTTCAAAGTTTTTCTTTTTTGGCTAGAATAATACATGATTAAATAGTATGAAAAACAGGAATCATTCAAATGGCTGGAGTGGATATGGTTGAAGCTATTGTTGGTACCAATAGTAATCTCAAAAGCATAAAATAGACTGGACGGAATATATATACTAGTGAAACTCTAAATATATATAAGAGAGACATATAACCGCCCATATATATGCTTGACTGTCTTAATGGTGTTGTATGTAGCCAAATGCAGACAGTATTCTATTGGATGTAGTAATAGCTTCCCTCATATAGCAATTTGAATTGCTTAATCCTTGGGAAGCTATGACTATAGCTAAAACCAATAGTTGTCTAAAACAACAAAAAACAAAAAAAGGGGTAAGTGCAATTAACCATAGGTTGGGAACAAAAAAAAGGTTAATATGGTGTAAAGCAGACCAAATAACAAAATTTTAGTGTTATAGGTCGATATAAAGAAGAAAGTGTGAGAATATTTATAGTAATATAAAGGGTAAATGGAAGAACATTGCCAGTGTTTTCCATATAAATTCACCACATATTCATTAATGCATAACATGCAATTCAAAGATGGTGTTATTCCCAAAATACATAGGTACACACTAGAGGTAATTTACACTAAAGTGGTAATTATTCAGACACTCTCTGTTCAATAAACCAAACCAGAGCAACTGCACTTATCTTAATTTGTTGAAAAGAAGTCCCGACGGCTCGTTTTGCCCTTCCTAGGGCTTAATCATGGGTTAATGAACTTCACTTCTGTGGTGCTTTTATAGCACCCTTCTATCCACTGATTGCCGATTTTGTAGCCACCTCATTGGTCTATTGGATAGCGTGGTGACATCACACGTATTGTTGCGTCACCACGCTATCCACGTTTTGCCAACCTCTTGCGTTTTTGCCATCCAAGGCTGTTGTGTAGTCGCGTGATGACGTCACAGCGTCATCTCGTGCACTGCATCTCTGGGTAATAACGCTGCTGAATGCCTGATTGCACAATACATGTTTTTAAACAAAGAAGAAAAGTACCTAGTAGATTAATACTGGCTGAAACTATGAGAATATTTACACTAAAAAAAAAGGGGGGGGGGAGAATATCAGAATAATGTGTATATGGAGCATTGTAAAACGCATTATATATACAAAACGAAATACATGCATCCATGCACATAATAATAATAGGACAAAACCATGTAACCCCCATATATAAATATGAATATAATTATAAATATAAAGGTGAACATGAAATCTATAGAGTGCTGAAGTGAATAACTAGGGAAAGCAATAATGTATGAATAATCTCTATAACAATGAAACTATGAATATGCTGTGTGTGTGTAAATTTAAATGTGTAAATGTGATGCTGATAAAGACTAAAAGCATATAAAATTGCTTAAAAAATTAATAAATAAAAAGCAGTTAAAAATGTGAGAAAAAAATGTGACTAAACTTGGTAGTAACCAGGTATGTTAATGAAATTAATGTGAAATGTGATAGTGTGATGAAAAAAGGGGGGGTAATAAAAAAGGAAGAAGGGTATGTTGTCCTAACAAGTTCTTGTGAAACCAATAAATGATGTGGACTATGAGAAAAATGTGTAATGAGATATCTTCTATTACAAAAAAGCTGAGTATGTAAAGCCTTCATTAAGTCCTCAAGGACTTTGTGTATCCAGTTCAAATATCCATTTGCTTTCCAATTTCAGTAGTTCTTTATCCAGGTCTCCTCCTCTGGGTCCCTGACGGATATGATCTATTACTGAAAATCTCATAAAGCAAGGATTATTGCCATGGAATAACTTTATATGGCGAGATACAGGAGTATCTAACTCCTTAGTGATTGAATATGTGTGCTCAAGAATACGTCTTCGCAATTGACGTGTTGTTTTTCCCACATATAGTTTAGGGCATGGGCATACCATTATGTAAATCACATGGGTGGAGCTACAATTAATAAAGTTCTTCATTGGATAATTGATTTGTGTATTTGGATCAACAAATTCTTTGCTCGGCTTGATGAATTTGCACGCTTTACATCTCCCACATCTAAATAACCCCTTTGTAGGGGAAAGCCATGATGTTTTGTTAGATGATTTATAAAAACTTCTTACAAGTTCGTCTTTTATGCTCTTATTTTTTCGGAATGTAATAGACGCTCTTTCAGGGAGGCTGGATTGTAAAATGGGATCATGTCTGATGATGTACCAATATTTATTTAGTACTTCTTTAATATCTTTCCAGTCCTTCCCGAATGTCATTATACATCTTATCTGATTGTCCTCTTGTGGTTCTTTGTTGATATATAGAAGATCTTTACGATCTGATTCAAGCGCTCTTTTATATGCCCTTTTGAGTGTACGATTAGGGTAGCCACAGGCTTTAAATTTATCTCTTAATTGGTCAGCTTGGTTCTTAAAATCCGTTGAATTGTTGCAATTTCTTTTTATTCGTAGATATTGGCTTATAGGGATGCCTGCCTTTAAAGCTCTTGGATGTTGACTAGACCATTTCAATAAAGAATTGGTCGCTGTTGGTTTACGTATATGTTAATGTGTTTATTTTTCCTTCTGGGTCTTTAGTTATTGTAAGATCTAAAAATTCGACCCTGTCTTTGTTTATAACATGAGTGAATTTGAGTCCAAGAGAATTTTGATTCAATTCCATCATGAATTTCCCAAATTCATTTGTGTCTCCAGTCCAAAATAGCAATATGTCATCGATAAAACGATACCAAGTGAGGATTTTTTCACTATATTGAGACATATTTTCTGAGAACACATAGCTCTTTTTCCAAAATCCTAGGAACAGATTTGCGTAATTTGGAGCACAAGGAGTGCCCATTGCTGTTCCGTTTATTTGATGGTACCAACGGTTATTGAAAATGAAGAAGTTCCTTGTTAGGACAAATTTGAGTAGGGCTACAATAAAGTGATCCATCAGTCTGTACTTGATCGGTTTCATACTTAGATAATGTTCCACAGCTGTAATTCCTTGATCATGTGGAATGATGGAATATAGTTGTTCCACATCTATTGATATTAATAGCGTTTCTTCAGGAACTGTAATTTCATCTAAGTGTTTTAACAAATCCAGTGTGTCTTTCAAATATGAAGGAATTGTTACAATGTCTTTCAAGTAATCATTGACGTATTCACTGATCTTCTCCATGAGGCATCCATTTCCTGACATGATTGGACGGCCTGGTATAGGTCTTTTATTTTTGTGAACCTTTGGTAGCGAATAAAATGTTGCTACTCTTGGCCATTTTGGAGATAGATGTTCTTTAGTGTTCTGATCAATGATCTTTTCTTGTTTTGCCGAATTCAATAAGTGTTTTAGTTCCTTTTGGAATTCACACATGGGATTCTTTTGTAAGACTCTATATGTTGAGGCATCAGATAACAATTTTTTCGCACATTTGTAGATATTCTTTTTGTTCCATAATCACTGTATTCCCTCCTTTATCCGCTGGTTTAATTACCACGTTACTTTTCTTCAACTCATGTAACGCCTTAAATTCCTGGGTACTTAAGGTATGTTTATCATTTTGAGCCAGATTCAACTCAGGGTTGAATACCTTTTTTAGGTCTTCTGTTACTAAATCCAAGAACACTTGAATATTGGCATATTGTTTAAGGTCAGGTGTGAATGTTGTTTTATTTTTTGTTTCATGTAAAGATGAATCATGATCATCTTGTTCGTTCATTAAAGACACCATGGTTTCAAAAATGTCTTTGTCTTCATTATTTACTCCCAATTGGGTCAATTCTCTTTCTTTCTTTAGAGTGAAGAATTTCTTTAACGCAAGTTTTCTTGCAAACAGATTTATATCCTTTACATTTTCAAATAAATTTGAATTGCTGGTGGGTACAAAGGAAAGTCCTCTTGACAACAGTGATTTATAAGCCTCCTTTAAATCAAATTGCGATACATTTATTACTGTTGTTTCTTCAGTTTCATACTTGGATCCTTGAGCAACGTCTTCTCTTATTGTAACAATATTTCCCTTATTTGATTTTTCTAAGTTTTTTACAATTTTTTTATTATTGTTGTTATTTACACTGGGAAACTCATTTGATCTAGTATTGATTACTGATTTTTCCTGGGGCGCGTGGTTTAATGAAGTTTTTGGACGCGCCCCCTTCCTAAAAGATTATGTTCCATTGTTGTTTGATTTGATCCAGATCGTGTAATGGGACCTGCAGTATCTCCTCCTCTTGCATAGTCATATTTGGAGGGTTTGTATCGGTATGGAGTATCTTCTCTCTCTGACGCCTCAGCTTCTGAGGAACTTATATCAGTATTATTTGGATTTTCTTGTTTAACAAATTTGTAGACTCTCCCTACTTTAAAGTCATTACTATCACGTTGGAACTTCCTCTGTTTTCTACTGATTAGTTCTTTTTTAAATTTCTCTAAATTGTTGTTTAATTTCATATCGTGAGATGCATATTCTATATTTTCTTGAAAACTTTGTAGAGTTAGCTTGACAATCTGTAACCGTTTTTTTCGTAGTTTCTTTCTTTCTGTTTCCAGAATTAAATTCATTAAGTAATTAGAACATTTATCTGTAATTTCAGTCTACTTAGTAACAAACGTTTCATCTAGAAGATGAGATGCAGGAGCTAATTGTATTCTTAATCCTCTGGGGACCATTTTAGATTTAATATAATTTTGTAAACTTGATATCTCCCAGATGGTTCTAATTTGTTTTTTAAGGGCTTTTAATAATTCCTTAGAAGATTCTATTATATTGATGTCTTGTATAGTTTTAGTGGTCATTGTCTCTTTGATGGAAAATGTGGATTCAGCTTCCTTGATTAATTCTGAAAAGTCCCATTGATCTTTATCAGAATGAATAAATACATAGAATAATACATGAACATGTAAAACATATATATAAAGTCACACAAGGTCTTGAACATATATATATTCCTCAAAGCAGCCATGTGTCCAGGAGGTACAGCAAGGTAAAACCATAGAACAAACATCAGGTCAACCCATAAAAGTAGTTCACACGAACCTTATTGTGGACCTCGTAGAGTCCATAAGTCCCAGCAGGAGGCCCACCGACGGTATCTTTCATCAATTTCAGCTGAAAGTGAGCTCATAGCACGAATGAACCTGATTTTGTGAAGTACTTCAATGTGAGTAGGGGAGGTAAGTTTCCAGTGTTTAGCTATGATGCATCTCGTGGCCAAAAATATCTGTGTTGTTAAACATTGCTCTGATTTCAATAGCCCCGTAATTGGAAGGCCTAGCAAAGCTTCCTCAGGCTTTCTGTGTTACTGTTGTCCCCAAAAGTGTTTCTAATAGGTCGTATGTTGCTGTCCATATGGGTCTTATTTTCGGACACTCCCACAGCATGTGAATCAGTGTACCAGTGTCTTTGCAGCCCCTAAAACATGTGTCAGGGTGTGTTTTGTTCAGAAGATGGAGTCTTGCTGGTGTAAGGTACCACCTCATTATTGTCTTAAAAGAGTTTTCTTTTAGTGTCACGTTTAGTGAAGAGGTATTGGCTTGTTTGAGGATCTTATTCCATTGGCTGTCGTCTAGAGTTACCTGCAAGTCAGCCTCCCATGCAATTTGGTAATGTGGTTTAACCCTGTTGGTGAGAGACACCATCTGATTGTAAATGATGGCTATATTGGCCTTACCTCCGGGATTGTTGATACAGCATTTCTCGAAGGGAGATTTGGTATGATATTTGTTGATTTTCGTAGAGTGTGTTAGTGTCTCATTAATTGCCATCAGATTAAGCCACTCTCTATGTGGCACCTGAATTATGTCAGTGATAATTGACGATGTGTTGCTTTGTGAGGTCACCCAGGTATCTGCCACAATTGTTATTTTGTTCTTTATCCACCATTTCATCTGGGTAAATTTATTGAGGTGCTGACCTTTGTGAGATTGCCATAGTGGAATCAAGCCAGAACCCACGCTCAGGAGGTTTACCCTTCTGTTCAGGTCTTTCCATAATTTCAAAGAGTGGCTAATACAAATCGGTAACTCTCCTGTTCGTAGGTCCCGACCTAAGCTAAGCCATAAAACCTGCGATAGTACCCAATGCTTGTCTTCTAGTAGTTGCCTCTCTATTTCTGCCCACACCGGTGTGGCCTCTTTTTTAAACCAGGTCGTGGTTTGAGTTAATCTAGTGGCCTTATAATACTTGATTAGATCAGGGAAGGATAGCCCCCCTTTCTGTTTAGGCACACACATTGTGGTTCTATTGATTCTTGGTTTCTTGTTATTCCAGGCAAACTTAAAAAGTGTTTTTTGCATCACTCTAAGGTCGGGTAACCTGATCGGGGTTGGGATTGTCCTAAATAGGTATAATAATTTGGGAATCACATTCATCTTGATGGAATTTATTCTGCCCAACCATGAGATGTTAAGGAAGGACCGCTTGGAGATATCTGCCTTGATTCTGTTAAAGACAGGAGGAAAATTTGCCTCGTATACCAACGCTATAGACCGTGGAATATTAATACCCAAATAAGTTATCTGTTTGGGGGCCCATTTTATGGGAAAGCTGTTTACTAAGTTCTGTTTCATTGTTTGGGGTAGTGTAATGTTGAGGGCTATGCTCTTGTTAGTGTTGATTTTGAACCCTGACACTCTGCTAAAGTCTGTGAGCAATTGGAATAAATTAGGCAGGCTTGGTATTGGATCTGTAAGTGACAGCATGATATCGTCTGCAAAAAGGTTGAGCTTATGCTCATTAGGGCCAATCTGCACTCCTTTAATGTTTGGACAATTTCTAACTGCCGCTGCCAATGGTTCAAGACTAAGGGCGAAGAGCAAGGGGGAGAGTGGGCAGCCCTGTCTAGTTCCCCTAGTAATATTAAATTGTTTGGACAGAAATCCCTGATATATAATACATGCTCTGGGACCACTGTATAAAGGCATAATGCCCTTCAAAAAGCCGTCCCCCAGACCAAACTTCGCCAATGTTTTCCACATAAAAGTCCACTCTATCCTATCAAATGCCTTTTCGGCGTCTAAAGATAGGAGCATTAGCGGGATATCCTCTCTGGTAGCCAAGTCTATCAGGTTAAAGATTCTCCTGGTGTTGTCGGGTGCTTCTCTACCTGAGATGAAGCCTACCTGGTCCGGATGGATCACGTCCGGCAACAATGGGGCCAATCTGTTTGCCATTATTTTGGAAAATAATTTAAGGTCCGTGTTGATCAACGACATCGCTCTATAACAACCGCACTGTGCTGGGTCTTTTCCCTCTTTGGGTATTACGATAATTTTAGCCTCTAGAAATTCGGATCTGACTAAAGAACCAGAGAGGAAACTGTTAAATAATTCTTGGAGGTGCAGTAGCAAGAGATCGATGTATTGTTTATAATAAACATTTGTGAATCCATCCGGACCAGGTGCTGCATGTGATCTCGTGGCCTTAATAGCCTGTTTAATTTCCTCAGAAGTTATGGGGTCTGCTAGGGTCTCTGCCTGTGATTCCTCAATTTGTGGCAGCTGAATCCCAGAAAGAAATTCATCAATTTGTGATTTGTGAGAGTAGGATCCTGAGTGAGAGGGGGCGGAATACAGTTCTGTATAAAATTGTCCAAAGACATCAGCAATCTGGTCTGGTTTAGAGACTGGGCCTTTCCCTTTAGTAAATATCTTTGGGATGAATGAATCCGTCCTCTGTGCTTTAAGCTTTCTGGCCAACATACTGACAGGTTTATTGGTGCTCCTAAAGAAGCTGGCCTGCGTACGTTGGCACATGGAGACCACCTTCTTCCTGAGCACTGTGTTTAAGGTGTGTTTGTATTTCAGAATTTCATTGTGGATCTTAGGATCATGATTCCTGGCAAATAGTGATTGTAACTCTGTGATCTTGCTATTAAGGTCACTAATTTGCGCTCTATCTGCTTTTTTCGCTGCTGCTCCTAGCTGAATACAAACTCCTCTAATCACTGCCTTATGGGCTGCCCACACTCCTCCCCCGTCTACCTCACCCCCATTATTGATCCCGAAGTATTCCACAATTGCGCTGCTGATTTGTTCCCTTAGGACTAAATCGTTTAATAGACAGGGATTTAGTGCCCACGAGGGGGACCGTCCCGCTGGTAGAAGTCCAGACAGGGAGATTAGAACCAGGTCATGTTTTGACCACGAAATGGGTCGAATGGAAGCTGCTTCTAAGTTTAGTGATAGGTGTTGTTGAATGAACAGGCAATCAATTCTGGAGTGTGACACATGTCTGGGGGAGTAAAAAGTATACTCTCGATCAGTGGGGTTCATTATCCTCCAACTGTCTATCAGGCAATTAGATCTGAGAATATGTTTGAAAGCTCTGGTAGCCGTGGGAGGTGTGAGTTTAGTGGTAGCAGTTGATTTGTCTGTAGATGGATCTAGGACTGTGTTCATGTCCCCCTCTATGATCAGGAGGGAGTGCTCCCAGCCCATAATCAGATCTGAAATTTTAGTGAAGAATTGCTTCTGATCAGCGTTTGGCGCATATATGTTAAGGAAGGTCATTTTCTGGTCATGAATGGTGCCATGTACTACCATATATCTACCCTCTGGGTCTGTCTGAGTGTGGGTGTGGCAAAATGTAAGCCTATTATGAATAAGGAGTGTCACCCCTCTTTTCTTTTCTGTTGCGGTGGAGTGGAAAGTTTGGTTATATGTTTTCCCCCAGTATTTGGGGACCGCTAGTTTCTTAAAATGTGTTTCTTGCACAAATATTACATCTCCCCCTAGTCTCTGATACTCTTTTATGGCAACCCCTCTCTTAGTAGGTTCATTCAGGCCCTGAGCATTATGTGAAATGATATTAATATTCATGACTCACCGTTTGTCTGGGGCTCAAGGCCAAGCTTAGTAGAGCATGAAGGGTTATAGCCGCCTTCGAGTATCCAGTCTGATGAGCCTCCTGCTGGGACTCCGTCCAGAAACCACCTGCATCACTTCACTGTGAAAATTGATGTAAACGTAAAGTAAAATGTTAGGGTAGAACGGATGAGGAGAACACAACGATATACAGTGGTTGAAACTGCTTGTCAAGTAATCCGGCTTCAAATTTGTTGACACAAATTTATTAAAAAAAACTTTTTTTTTATTCTAAAAAGAAAATTATACTAATAGAATATAACAAAACTAGGAACGTAGTATAACACTACTTCAAGGAGAGCAAGCGCTGTCCTTTTAATTAAATTGGTGAGTCCAGTAGTATTAGACTCAAATACTGACTGGATTCGCCAGGGGGGTTGTATATGGTGAAGCCCTTAAGGGACACTATCAATATCTATATATAAAAAAAAAAAGAAGAAATATTCTTCTAAAGTGACAGATAGTTATGCAAGAGTTTAACTAGTCATGTCTGTTCATATTTTGGTCGGAAGTTTTAGAAGATCAAAATAAGAGGTAGAACATAACTATAACATATCATATAACAATACATCACAGTGTTATTGGATCTATGGCACATCTGGCTGGTCAGGGGCCCTGTTTTGATGTCTTCTGGAGGGGAGGTTGGAACCTCTACCACGAGAATTAAGGCCAACTGTTCTTCCTCGGGGACCCTCTGTCCACTCCCTGATGGGTTGGCTGTCACCAGAAACTCCAGGAGCATCTGTTAAAGTAATGCCCCAAGTAGCTAGAAGGGCCTTCCCCTCCTCTAGGGTTCTGATGGTAAAGAACTTGCCATCCCTGGCAATCAGTAGGCAAAATGGAAAGCCCCAAGAGTATTTCCAGCCATGGGCGAGGATGTTGTCCAGGAGTGGTTTCATCATTTTCCTCTTGAATAACGTTTGTTGAGCGAGGTCCGCCCTTCGATGTCAGGGATACCCCCCCTGGATGTTCTCATGAACATTTCCTTAGTTGTAAAGTAATGGAAGCGGGCGATGATATCTCTGGGGCGTTCAGACATGGTGGAACGACCTCCCACAGCTCTATGGATCCGGTCCAGTCCATATTGCTCAGAGTCCAGATTTGGTAGCAGAGACTCACAGAGCTCTGACATGTATAAATGGAGGTCAGTTACTGATTCGGGTACGTTTCTCCGAGATCTATTTTCTAGGTCTTCCTGAAATGTTAAGTGGCGGGCTTGCTCCTCCTTTAGCATGGAGATTTCTTCCTCAATCTTGACATGAGATTGTTTTAGTTTGTTATATTTCTCTTCAAGCGAGTCAGTCTTTTTATCTCGGACTTCAAGTCTGCTGAGACTTTTTGGACGTCTGCTCTGATGTCCTCACTGAATGTGAGGATCAGGTCTTTGAGGTCTTGGATATCACCCTTAGTGCTTGGCGCTGTATGCTCCATCGTTGTTGCTGCCGTGGTTTTTGAGTTAGGCTGTTGTTTTTGAGATGCAGGGGGTGACGTTCTAGGCAAGTAATAAGATTGTATATTCTTGCTACTTTTTCTCGTAGCTACTCCAGCCATGACATAAGATAAGGTATTTTGTCACTTTTGCGTTTGTAAGTGTCCCCATGTAACGGGCATATGGGAATAGGAAGTTACATCCTGGAGAATATCAGGTCTCTCATGTGAAACATATGCTCCATAAGCTTTGTGCTATCACTTTCCTCCACTGGATGGCAGTGGCAGACCAGGGAAGTATCAGATGTAATTGATAGTCTTAATTTCTTGTAGTAGTAAGTTAATGTAGTTTAAAGATCACTGATGTGATATTCCTGAAATTTCTCTGGGTGGCAGTGTTGTATATCTTTATTGCAGTAAACCCATTAGACCCCAAGGTATAGTAAGTTACCAGAGTGCTTCAGGAATTTTCACTTTGACCATCGGGCGGCTATATTGTAGTGTGCTCTGCTCAGCACCAGCCACCTTGTAGCTTGATCCGCCAAAGAAGGAATAAAATACTTTTATTGTGCACATGAGAATCTTTGATCTTCCAATGTAGGGTAGATGGTGCCCCTTGTCTACTTTAACAGATAACAATTGTATCCACCTGCCTTTGGTGTCAGACAGCTGCATGCACTTAGTGAAATCAGAATAGCGGTCAGTCACTGGGCCTAGCCCTGCCCTAGTTACAGTATAGAGACCACAAGTCACAAAATGCCCCCTATCACAGGGGAGTGAGGCATAATATCTTGTAGAGTTGTGTGTCACAGTCCCAAGGCAATGATAGTTGGGATCTTTGCCACAGCTGTAAATATTGACAACAAAAAAGCAGGGCTTGGCTGTTGTTTGAAATAGGACTAGAACATAAGAATGCAAATCAGGCTCTAGTCACACACTTAACAAACTTCAGTAGACAATAGCAACAACATTTAAAGGACACTGGGTTGTAGAGGCCTAAGTAGGCTTGTCAGTTGTAGTGGATTTCAGAAGCACTGATATATTTATAAGCCTGAGCATGTAATTTTCGTAAGCTGCCACTTGGTGGTAGTGTTGAGCTGTCTTTTATACAGGGTGTAGGCAACAGCAAACTTATAAAACAGTCACAAGTGGAGCCGCTCCCTTTATCTCATATAACATAAACAAGTTAAGGTGATAAGGGATTGAGGAAAAAATTCCTTGTCTTAAATAGTTCATTACATTTGGCTGTGGCAGTTTTGCTTCAATTGCTTTGCTGATTAGAGTCCAGCACCAATTAGGATTTAATAAACAGAGCTTTTAATGATGGTTGCAAACACATGAGTCCCAGCAATGAGATGTTGTAAAGGTACAATCCCTGGGGTGTGGGAGTACAACTTCACTTGCTCCTTATGATTCCAGGTTGGTGTAGAAGTTCATTGAATGCACTTCAATCCCTTTTTTTCTATGTCCACCAATGTCTGTGTATAGTTGCAGGGCTATTGCTAGCTTTACTCTGTGTTAGCTTTCAGTAGTAACCCATATAGAGTGCTTGTTAATTTTCCTTCAAATATGAAGTGAAAAATTATATGTTGTGCTCCACTTTATATCTCCCATCAAGAGGCCATTCCCTGGGTAGGTGAGCTGGGGTCTAGCTGGGGTAGGATGACATAAGAGGGTCCCCTTTGGGGTTTAGACTCACCAGACACCTTCCCAATAGTTGTTGATTGTGCCCCATCCAGTATCTTTCAGTCCAGTAGATCTGTGTTAAAGTGAAGTCCAAAAGTAGCTGCACAGTGCCAGAGCAATCCAGACTGTTCAGTCACTGCAACCTGGTCTTGTAGATCAAAAATAATCCAAATTGCTTGGTATTTTCATGTTGTTTTAAAGCCTTATTGTAGGGAGCTCTGTTATTTTGCTTCCTCTCTGTTTGCTGCTAGCCACACCTCCCATGGTACAGGGATCTTTATGATACCTCCTACTCAGAATATAGAGATCTTATTATTTTCTTTATTATAAATCCAGATTTGTACTTCAACGTTTGAAGTCTAATTGAGGCTATAGGAAGTCCAGTAACATTATAAGAAACTGTTGTCAATTAATAAGTTAAATAAAGGAGGCTTACATAAAGCCTTCATTTGGGCTGCTTGGGCTTAAAGTGTTTAACATAAATATCCAATCCATTTTTCCCACGTACTGTTTATGACACTGGCATTGAATCAGATAGATTACAGCAGTGGATGTACAGGATATCCTATGTTTAATAGAATACCTGATGTATTGGTTAGCGTTAGAGAATGTATTAGTCTCTTGGATATACATAAAATATGCTCTCTGCCCTCCTATAGAAAAATACAGTATATATAATAACACAAATGCATTTAATAAACAAGTAAAATCAAGTGAATGAGTAGCTATGTTGTTAAAATGGCAGTTATGGGGAAAAAGCTATGATTTGCTCACACAGCAAGAGCACAACATCCTTGTGCATGCACACACATGGTGCTCCTCCCCTTCACTGCCTAGGGGCTCTAAAAAGGTAGATCCAGCACTGACTCTAGTTAGACCTGATGCATCAAAAGTGAAAAAAAAATGATCAAAACGTAAAAAATATTTGATACTAACTGCAATCTAATACAAACTATTTGCCATCAATATAACATACTTATTTGCAACAGACACATATAGGATACAATGTTTATGTATACATTTTTTTTACAAGATTTAGTACAAGAAAAATATCATATAATTTTAATTTATTGCAGTTATTCATATGAGTAAAATAAAATGTACTATGAAGTGGAAAAGCTCAAATGAAATTTAGTTGGCTTCCACTGATGATTGAATGGACTCTTTAGGCATTTTTATAAAATGTTTTAACTAGGTTACACAATTATTTTGATCATCTCAAAGTAATTGTCACACAAAAGGTACAATAAGTACCCAGAGTAATAGATTTTCATGTTCTGGAACCTTCCCTTTCCTTTCTGTTCTTTGACATTTGTGTTGTCTTGTTTCATATGTATGACATAATGCTCTGCCCACAGTGGCACCTTGTGAATCTGCATGGATCTGCATTACAATAGTAGTGTGAAACCACTTCCCTCTGAATGTGATTTTAGGTCACCTCTGAAAGATGGCAACCTCCTTGAGTGAGAATAAAAAGGAAGAAACTTCTTAGAAGAAATGTCTTCTTAGAAGTAACAAAAGTATAAATTTTATAGGAGAACAAAACATTTTATATAACTAAATATTTTTCCAAAAGAATCCCTTTAAGCTATTGTTTAAAATACAGTAACCTCAAAAATGCAGAGGATTATACATTTTTTATTTTAACACATTTGCTTCCTAGATGTCTTACCATGCTTTTTCCATTTATGTCTTCTGCACATTAAAATGACATTATGATGATTTAACTACTACATTGTAAGACAGTACACTTCCTATTGTCTATGTTGTAACCACAATATTTTCTTTTACAATCTCTGCTTCAGTTTCATCAGCTTGATTAGCAGACAATTTACACAGATTCAGTCGAGCAGAAGAAAAGGCTAATTGCATATTTGTTGTGGTCTGATTTGTATGCATCTCAATTTAGCAGTGGAAATGAACTTCACAAACAGCACAACTTCTTTATTTGCTAATTCTCTAAGCTAATTAATAATGCACTCAAAATGTATTCGGTGAGAATGAGTGGTAATGGAACTTGAAGCATTCTGTAAAAAACGTGAGCATTATATATATTATAAAATAACCATGATTAGTTTTTTTCAGAATATTAATTTAACTAAATCGGTTGAAGCATTTCATTTTACGCATGCCATATCTGCAATGTAAATCTGAACACTGATACTGTACAATATCTTTAATATTTGAATTTTTTGCACTTAATATTTTTCATTGCCGCTTGCTGTTTAAATAAAAAAATATGGTTAATATAAGTAAGCCCTTTCTCACTTGGTTTTAGGACAATATAAATGTATTCATGTAAAATTACAAATGACTCAATGAAAGACAAAAAAATGAGGGGAGACAGCGGAAAGGAGGCCAAGGAGGCCTAGCTTGTGCTTAATCCATCCTATGCGATGCTGCTATGCTTCAAAGATGTTCAATACAATGAGCATATGCCTAAACGGAGTTGTGTATAAAGTGGTATTAGATTAAAGAGTGATAACGCATTGTGTACTCATTTTCATGTCCCTGTCCAGTTTCACAGAATGTAGTGCAAAAATGTATTTCGGGGAATTCTGAGCAAGTAACGTTTTAAACTTATTTTTAGTCACATGTTCTATGTATGTATTTTTTTATACTCTGTATAGTGGAAGGCTTCTATCACTATTTTGCCTACTATAATATGTTGTGGTATGTATACATTAAACAAATTCCCCCAGGCACAGGTGTTTGGGGAGTCTGTGGCATCAAGTAGTTACTCAGTAAACCATTAAGGAACTCTCCATCTCAAGGACCTTAGTATAGCATTAAACTAAGGATCAGGTCATTTGAATCCCAATGAAAATCACTGCATGGAGCATGAAAAAGTATAGATCAATTCTCAAAATTCATAAAAGCATGCTGTGCTTATTTCCACTGGTTTGGAGATGATGGGAAATTAAGGTACCCAGCAAGGAGCAGGGGAATAAAAAAAGCTCTGGAGGGAATAGTATATATTTAAATATTTGTGTTCACATTTGAATGTATAAAATAAGTTAATAAAACGTATTTCCTGCAGAGAATTCTGAGAAATACAGTTAATGCACTACATTCTGGGAACCTTAGCAGGCACATGGTTACATTTACATAATGCATATTTGCCATAGATAGATTTCTCTCTTTTATTTTCTATCCTACCCTGTGCATTCACCACAGCATTTTCACATAACTGCTTTTTGTGATTTATAATGACCCTCTACCATGCCTTTCCGGTCCGAATGTGTCTGTTTTTGCTGTGTTTTTAACTGGTCTATTTATGCAACTTGTAACATCTAATCAGTGTTGTTTTTACCTAGGTATATCTACAGATAGTTTATAACTCTAAATATAATGTTTTTTCAATATAAATGTATCACTCTCCCACCAAACTGCAATATTCTGATTTTCATCTACTCGAAAGTCACGCATATTCCTCATCCATAAATAGAAATGTCAATGGCACTTTCATAAACTGTCCTAAAATGTATTGTCTAGTTAATGTGCACAATATTTATTGTCAGCTGGAGTGCACTATCCAGCTTATGTGAGGTGAGATGGGAAAAACACATAACAGATAAATATAGGATTTCGATATGCTCAGTCGTCCCTGAGTTCTTAGAAAGCCTGCTGAACTAAATATATCCTTGGAACTAATAACTCCCCCAACATGCACTTGCAATGTACAAAACACAATTACATGTAGAAGACTCAGCTTGTGCCATGGCCCATCCATCGTGGAAAACTAGCTTGCCTGTAGATTTATTGCCTGGATAGGCAAATAGAAGTAAAAAATAGGGGAAAGTTTAAAGATAGAAATAGTCTGAGGTCCTTAGTTAAACGATTCAGTTCTGGGCCGTCTACCAAAATAGTGTTCCAGTGCCTTTACAAAACACTGTAGACATTGTACAAGATATACGTATGATTCCTGTGCCTGTTATTGTTTTACCTAAGATATCCTCCCATTTACCCCATTTGTTAACCAATTTGCTGTGAGAGTTTTGTTCTGACCTGTTGGCTCTGCTACAGGTCCCTTGGGGCCTCATTCTATTATCTGCCGCAGCCGTTGCGGGGCCGCAAGGACCGGCCGCAAGCTATTCGGCTATTCTATTCCCCTCCGGCCGGGGATTCCGGCAGGCTTGCGGCCGGCGCCTTGCTATCTCTTGCGGCCGCTCGCACCGGAGGAAATCCTTTGATCTAAAACGTCCGCAAGGAAATCGGCCGCAAGAAAATCCTATTTGCAATTCAATTGCTCCGGGAACCCTCTCTGCAACGCTAAAACCGAGCCGCAGCTTACTTGCAGGAAAGAGGTCCCGCTAGCACCAATTAAGCACAAAATATAGCCCAAATAAAGCCATCCTGCACTTTGAGAAGACTATAAAGTGATTTTCGGTGTTAGCAAAAATAGCACAAAATTCTCCTATACTCAAATCCGTAAAATATTTTAATTTTAATATACATCAAATATCCATGTAAAAAGTCCATAGGGCTTGGAGCACCTCAGACCCGCCCACGCCGCAGCCGGAAAATAAACTGTTAATTTAAACTCGGGTTTGGGCTGATGTGCAAGCTTGAGAGTGGGTTACTTTTAATCCTCATGTCCCCCAATATGATCCCTAGCATTTACAGAGCTTTACAGAGCTGTCTTGAATTTATTTTTGACTTTTTAGATTTCAGAGCTTACGGCCGGTTGCAAGATATACGGCCGGCCGTAAGAGGAGATCGCAGCCTTATGGCCGGTTTACGGCTGATAATAGAATGAGGCCCTTGGTCTTTTACCCTTTTGCAGTATGGAGTATACCTCTCATTGAAGCTTCTCCAGACCACACATTAGTGCTAGTGCACACTTCTATATTAAAAAAAAAAAAAACACAAGCGAAAGGCAGGGCGGATACAAGAAGGAAGGGAAAGAAGATGAGAGAAAAAAAAGGGTGGGAGAAGACAAGGAAAAGGTAGTTTGATGGAACAAATAATGTTAATTAGGGGTGGCCATATCAACTCTGCTTTTTCTAGTATTTAGTTACACACTTTCTCCTTTGTCTGAATCAACTAACATATACCAACAACAAAAAAATAACTTTTTTTCCTCTTACAGAGCATCTGACCAATCATTTGATTTTTATTAGCTAGAAGTTTTGCATTTTCCAAATAATTAGTAGGGGTGACCATATAAAATATTTTTCTCCCTAGTATATGTATAGCCGACAGGGCAAAAGTTGTGTTCTTTTTGTTTTATAATTGGCAGATTTTTTGTTCCAAATGGATTATTTTCATGCTTTTTAATTAAATTAAATAAAGGTTATAATTTAATTAGATACAACAAAAGAGGAAAGGAAGGATCCTCAAAAGTCTGATACTGATGTAGATATAAAATGTTATCATTTAATAATTAGCATTTAAAATGGAAAACTCGTCGAGATATAATAAAAAAGTACAATACACTAAAAAGGATTATTGTAGGGTAAATCTATGTAATGAAAATGCCGTATCCTGCCAATATACTAGGATGAGAAAAAGGTGTGATAAATAAAGAAGACCAAAGGGGTCGCTGTGAATAAAATGAACTCTCCCGACTAAAGGCGCTAGTGGGTCTCCCGGGCTATGTATCCAACGCCTCACTGTACCCTTTTTTTGTCCTTTTCCTTCATACATTTATGGTTGTGGCTCTCACCACATACATATATGCACAGCACTAGGTAATACACACTATTCCTATTTATATATTATTATATTTATACACACACAATAGACATTAAGACTCTATTTTGCTTTATCACACTACACACATTACACTACCCCCTGTTGTCACATATTTTACCACTTGTTGTACTGTCTGTACTCTAAGGGTTAGCCACATACGCCCCATTCTTACCCGGTGTTCCCTTAGTAGGACGCTGGGAGCTGAGGCGTTGGAGGTCTAGCCCATCTAAACACTCAGTACATTCTACATTAATATCACTTTTTTTGGGATACACCTTATATAGTAATATACGTTTATATACGTATATTTTTGATGTACATTGTATCTTTTTAGTATATCCCACACATTACTTCAACCTCCTTTTCACAATATCATTGCTCATTCTACGCTCTTCAGCACATTTTTTTTTTTCGTGTTTCCCCTCATAGGCGCATGTATTGGCCTCTGGGGCATAACTCCATACGCCCATTTTCCTCCCGGTATATCCCTAATAGGACACTGGGAGCCGAGGCGTTGGATACATAGCCCGGGATACCCACTAGCGCCTTTAGTCGGGAGAGTTCATTTTATTCACAGCGACCCCTTTGGTCTTCTTTATTTATCACACCTTTTGCTCATCCTAGTATATTGGCAGGTTCCGGCATTTTCATTACATAGATTTACCCTACAATAGTCCTTTTTAGTGTATTGTACTTTTTTATTATATCTCGATGAGTTTTCCATTTTAAATGCTAATTATTCAATGATAACATTTTATATCTACATCAGTATCAGACTTTTAAGGATCCTTCCTTTCCTCTTTTGTTGTATCTCATTCAATACGGGTGTTAGGAACCACATAACCCTAGCCGAGGGTTACATAGGGTAATTTTTGTGATAATTTAATTAGTTACAAGATCAGTCGTGCGAGTGCACCAATGAAATTATATTTTTTATTTCTCTCTTGTAAATTTATATAGGACAAGAAAATAGACAAAAGCAAAGAAAGAGCGGAAAGACTCCACATTGCCTGAGACTACAAAGATTGGCTGTTTGGTGTATGCATATGACCTTATTCTCCTGTTCCTACTGGTAGAGGATATGTGTGAGAAACTAAATCTACTGCAGGCTTACTGTGAAACCCTTGCCCTGACAGTAAACCTTGAAGAAACACAAATCTATATATCCAGGAGGTCAAATATCTTTAAAAAAAAACAAGTTCTTTCTGATTAGAACCCACTATGAATTACATTTATATTGGACTTGCTATAACTGCATAAGGGAGCTTTAAACTGGCCATCAAGATTAATCAATCTCAATCCCTCAATAAAACTACTGTAACTGCTTAAAATATGTGACTGTGTCATTGTGCCAATCATCCTATATGGCTGTAAGATTTGTGAATGTACATGAGCTCCAACAATAATGGATGTAAAGTATAGCTGAATCTCTTCCCATTCCTGCTTATTGTGCAAACAATAGTATGCAAATGCTGGTGCTATTTCAAAAACAGCAATACCACTAGACACTGTGTTGTTCAGCAGCACTGGTGTTCAGGTTACATGAATCAGATCTGCACATTCTCACTGGTACAATCACAACTGGTGAGAGAGAGACAGGAATACTGGGAGGATCAACTGGTATAACAGAGCAAGATGGAGTGTTACAGGTCACTACACAGAGGGTACTAGCTGACCAAATACCTCACTACAGTCATCAACATAAAGCAGAGCCAGACACTCACATAGTATTAACTCATTGACACCAAATGGAAGTAGATAATTATATTAATAATTCAAAATGTAAACTACAAACAGCCAGATAGTACATATATAAATCAATGTGGATGTGAATACATACTGTACGTTCTCCTGTTCTATACAACTCTATACAACTGTTAAAAACATAACTTAAGAAATGAATACCTCCCCAAAATTTTAGATAAAATAAAAGACTTCCCACAATGAAGCTTCAAAATAAAATGTTTAGAAAGTGAGAATTCACCATCAAATTGTGGAAATAAAAGGAGGAGGGAGTCAAAGAATCAGGAAAGAGAAAGATAAGGAAAAGAACGAGAGAGAAAAAAAGGGGAGGGATAGGGAGAAAATGAAGAGAAAATAGAGAATAAAGGAAGAAGAGGAGGCAGGGGAAGCAAATGGGTGCAGATGAGGAGTAGGAGGACACATTGGGAAGACATTAAGGACAGTGGGAGCAGTGGCGGCCAGGACTGCAGATGAGAGGCAATGGAGGGCAGAGAAAAGGAACACTGGGCAGGGAAAAGGTAGCAGGGAACAGGGGATGCATCAATGAGACAGGGGTAGATAGAGAAGGGGGTGGGACAGGATATAATTAATAATCTTGGATCTTGTCATGTCTTATGCCTCTATTCACTCCTCCGAACACTTGTAATCTGAAGAAACATATT
The DNA here is from genome assembly GCA_027410445.1 of Discoglossus pictus. Taxonomy (NCBI): domain Eukaryota; kingdom Metazoa; phylum Chordata; class Amphibia; order Anura; family Alytidae; genus Discoglossus; species Discoglossus pictus. The sequence goes on along the minus strand of CM050165.1, from coordinate 283,941,663 downwards.
TAAAATTAAAACACCCTGCCAAACAACCACAATCTATTAACCATAAGGGAAAATTAAATTGGGTTTTTGTATCTGAAAACCTATTAGGCAATCACATCATGTTGCATGGCTAGTCATAATATGGGTGTTTTAGTAGATGATGCAATGGTTGAAGGTTCCATGAGCCAGAATAGATACGAACTCATGGCATCTATTGTTAGTAAATACCACTGGTGAAAAAACGTTCATCATGGAGAATATAGCACAAAGATTCAGACTCAAAATTGTAATATGCCATTCATGACTTAAGACTGCAATATAAAGATTACTGTTGTACTAAAACATTAAAAATGTTCTGTTCTGAAAATAAATATCCATATCTAAATTAATACAAGCTCAGTAAGTAAAAGCACAACATGACCAAAACAAACTAATACAAAAAAGTGAATAAACATCCATATTTTGAAAACGTATTTATCTAGTATATTATTTTCCAGTTAAGTTTATTTTGGTTTCCTTCTCAGTGATTTGTGCAGATGATTAATAAAATGCCACTTTTAAATTATAATGTATATTGAAATAAGAACTTCCATATTAAATTACTTTATTTCTAGAATATCCTGCTAATATTGACATTTATGCAGTATGTTAGAAATCCTAATATGGAACAAATATTTTAATAAATTCCAGTTAGCACATAATATATTATAGATTGTAAAATGGTGTGATTAACACATTAAATACAAAATTGTATAATAGAATGAACATTATATGAGGTCCTATGAACTGCCTTGCATACATTAACAAATGTATGTCATAAAAGTACATAATATGATAAATATTTGTCGACATTTATAACAACTGCGCAGCATTTTGTAATTATTTGACAGTTATATACAGTATATTCTATTTCTTTATTGAATACGAATGATCAAAATGCTTAACTTAGATTTGATTTTGTCCTGTGAATTTTAGAGTTATAATGATCATTTATTTCTAAATTAGTGGTTTTAAAATCACAGTCCAAATGTCTGTTACAAAGCATGAAAGTGGAGGGTTTGCCAAGGCCTGCAATGAGCATCAAAGGCACTCATCGCGAGGTCCATAAATTAGATGGGGGAGAGACTCGCAATGAGCACAAGTTAGAGGGGGAGAGCCTTGCATTGTGTGCAAACAACATTGCCAGGCTTACAATTTTATTGCCGTCATTTTTGATGGGCAATTCCCTAGTCTAACAATAATTTACCCACTTTCATTAACATTAAAATTTGGTCACTGTACTTAGAAGAACAGTTACTATGTGAGTTTATAAAATTGTAACTTTTTTTACTAAGTTTTATTGTTTCTTTATTTGATTAACATACTGGATATCAAACAGGCATTGTAAAAATATACTCAAAATTGGTATGAAGTGGAAAAATTCAATCCAGTAGCATATATATTTTTATTTAAACCCTTTTCCATTTTCCCTATTCTCTCCCCTTATACCTTCCTTCCCACCATCACTGTTTCTCAAAAGATGAAGTTCTGTAACAATGTATATCATAATGTTGTGTTATATCAACAGTTGAACTAGAGGAAGGCAGATTAAATCACATTCAAGATCTAACTACCCTTTTACAGCATACTGGGATAGTATCAGATTCCTTCTTGTATCCAAGCAGTTCAGTTGGATGGCTTCCTAGAACAACTGAGTATAATTAGTAGGGAATGTGCATTACTAAATATTTCTATTGATAATTCTTAAGTATACGTCTATCATTACTTTTGCCTCATAGCTGTAAAGGTTTATTTGTTCTCTTTTACGAGCTATCAGCCTTATTAAATTGCGATTCTGTAAATTTAAAAGGGCTCTATTTATGCACACAGCTTATTTATTTTACAGAAGTTTTTAGTTAGTGAACTTCTATCCAAAAGTAAGGTCTTCACTAACTAAAAAATTCTGTAAAAAAATATGCTGTGTGCTTAAATAGAGTCCTTTTAAATTTACCAAATCGCAATTTAATAAGACTGTATATTTCAGTAGTGTAGGAAAGGATTAGCCCACCACAAGAGAAATACAGGAAAATGCATTAGAATAATATTTCTGAGTTTGAGGCAACCACAATTTGCAGGTCACATTAAATTTCAGCTTCAAGTTACAAAATCTCCAGGGATGAACTGCTAATTCTTCTCATCCCATTTCCATATGTAAAAAAAGCAGGTTTATACAAGAGAAATAAGTTGTTAAAACATGCTTTAAAATATACTTTAATGCTTGCTAGACAATTACTTAAACCTTGCAAATTTAACAATATCCATGCAGTACGCTCTAATACGCACAGGTTTACTGTAAATAATACTATTGATATTGTAAAAGCATTTAGCAACTATTGTGTGTGGTGTGTTTAGTTGTTTAGTCGTGGCTGACTCTCTGTGACCCTATGGACCTCAGCAGGCCAGGTGCAATGATTATATATCTGGTTGTGATTATCCATAAGGTTCTTTGCAAAAATACTGTAGTGGTTTGCCATTTCCTTCTCCAGTGGACCACGATTTGTCCGACTTTTCTGTTATGACCTGCCCATCTCAGGTGACCCTAAATGGTGTAGCTCACAGTTTTATTGAAGTATACAAGCCCCTTCACCACAACAAGGTTGCAAACCAGAAGGGGATAACAACTATTACTAAGATCTATATCAATAACAAGACACCAAAAACAACAACTCCACATGTTAACACTTTTTATTTTCATTAAAACTTTTTAAAAGCAGTAAATTAAAAAAACTAGCATAAGCTATTGCATTTGAAGAACTGCTGGATACAATAATAAGGAACCTAAAAAAGTTACCGGGCAGCATTGCAGTATGGCATATCAAATAGCTATTATCAACCATTAAATACTATTATTATTATTATTATTATTATTAATGTCTATTTCTAATGTGCCAACATATTCTGTAGCACTACACATAGGTTAAATAAAAGGCAAAACAACAATTAACACATTGCAAATGATGGAGTACACTGTCTTTGAGCTTAGAATCCAGTGTCCAAGGTGCCTTCCCCAAATCACTGTGCAAGATTGAAAACTCACAAGCTTACAATCTAAAACTTGCAAAATTACAATCTAAGCATATATTTGCTTCATTTATCATATATTCATTTGTTTTTCATTATGCTTAATTATGCATCCTTTTTTCCTTTTTTATTTCTTGTCTTCTATCAGTGTTAATGGGTACATATTTAGAAATCATGATATCACCTTTATACCAACTGAATGTGATGTCAATGGTCCTCATTCTATTAGTGGCCGTAAATCGTCCGTAAGGCTGCGATTCCTTGCGGGGGTTCTGTTAACTCGCGATTCTATTATACGGCCCGCAAGGATCTCCTCTTACGGCCGGCCGCATATCTTGAAACCGTCCGTAAGCTGTGAAATCTAAAAACTCAAAAATAAATTCAAGCCTGCACTGTACAGCTCTGTAAATGCTAGGGATCATATTGGGGGACATGAGGATTAAAAGGAACCCACTCTCAAGCTTGCACATCAGCCCAAACCCAAGTTCAAATTAACTGTTTATTTTCCGGATGCGGCGTGGGCATGTCTGAGGTGCTCCAAGCACTCTGGACTTTTTACATGGATATTTTACGGATATTAAAAATAAAATATTTTACGGATTTGAGTATAGGATAATTATGTGCTATTTTTTCTAACACCTAAAATCCCTTTATAGTCTTCTCAAAGTGCAGGATGGCTTTATTTGAGCTATTTTATGTGCTTAATTGGTGCTAGCGGGACCTCTTTCCTGCAAGTAAGCAGCGGCTCGTTTTTAGCCTTGCAGAGAGGTTTCCCGGAGCAATTGAATTGCAAAACTCTTGCGGCCGTTTTAGATCAAAGGCTTTCCTCTGGCGCGAGCGGCCGCAAGAGATAGCAAGGCACCGGCCGGGAAGCCTGCCGGAGCCTCCGGCCGTAAGGGAATAGAATAGCCGAATAACTTGCGGCCGGTCCTTGCGGCCCCGCAACGGCTGCGGCCGCTAATAGAATGAGGCCCAATGTGTCTAAATAATATCAGATAGTGATGGTGATAGTACTCTAGGTCCACTGAATGTGGTTACAGCCAAGTATTCCTTGTGAGATCCCACATCATCACTAATGGTCTTGGCAAGTGATGTATCATGACAGATACAGCATGGTTAGCACTGCTTGCAGATGAAGATAAGGAAAGTTGGTTTATTGTTACAGTTACTGTATAAAGCACTATACTGTAATACATATATTGCTAGATTTTTCTCCTCCTCGGCCTAGATTTAGGTTATGAAATTTTTTTGTATTGATCACATTGTATGTGTGTAATTGAATTGGATTATATAATCCAGGAGTCAAAGAATTTAGGTAACTAAACTGATGAAAACCCTACATTATTGCTAAGCACCTTACTGGTTACTTCCATTATATGAAGTGATAAATGATGAGATTTATATTTATCTTATTATCACATGTGGTGTAATGACCACATGACCACATATGTATCATTATTATTATACACTAGCGACTTGCCTGTAAAAAATGATAATAAAAAAGCAATAAAATTGTAAGGCTGGGAATGCTGTTTGCCACAGAATTTTTTAACAATATAAACTTTTTTTTTTTTGTCATCTAAGCATGAATAATATAACAATGGGTCAAGTTTGTATGAATCAGTATTACATATTGCTTTTTAACATGCACCTTGTAGTTCAATGACTGGTAAACTTTTTTTTAAATATTGTAAACCATTACATAATGCTTTGTAACCTGCAACTTGTAGTTCAAGTACTGTTAAACCACATAGGTATTGAATACTGAGGAAGGCAAACAGAACCCCCCCATTGAAACTTCTCCAATTGTGTCAAAGGGGGGGGGGATTAATTCCTTCCTGACCCCACTAACTGGCCATCGGATTAGTCCCTGGATCAATACTCTCTATTTAATTATACATTTCAATGTAGCAAGAAATAATTATCCTCCTACTGACATGAACCCTTAATTATATACAATAAAACATTTGTCCAAACCTTGCAAAATACAATTTAACAGTACAAACATTAACGTAATGTAATAACATTTAACATTGATATTTATGAAAATGCATTTATCTTGATTATTGAATCCAGAGGAGGAAGGCAAACAGAAAAAAAATGCATTGCAACTTACGCAATTGTATCAAAGGTGGGAAAAAAAAAAGTTTCTCCCTGAACCCAGTAACTGGTGATCTGATTACTCCCTGGATCAATACTCCATATTTAATTATACATTAACATTTTCCAAGAAATGGTCATTCTTCTACTAGCATGAAACCTTAATTACATACAATGAATCCACTTTTCACACCTTGTAAAATACAATTGTAACATTACAAACAGTAACTTAATATAATAACATTTAAAATGTAAATGTCAGAAAATACCACGTAACTGTTTTGTGGGGCCAATCCTGCCAAAAGGACACTTCCCAGACACTGTCTATTTTATTTTATTGTTTACACTTGTTTTTTGTGATTTTTGTAGTTCTAGAAAATGGCACATAGAATTTCCTATGTGAAATAGTGGTCCTCTAAAAAGAGTCCCAGTGAAATAAATGTTTGTCCTGGAAGTAAAACCAATGTTCTCTATGGTTTTTGCCATTTTATAGAGTTTCCTAAGTGAAATAGTGGTCCTCTAAAAAGAGTCTGACTGACAAAAAATGTTGTGCTCAAAATAAAACCACTGTTCTCTATGTTTACAGAACCTTGTAGTAGTGAATGCTTTTTGTAAAAATTCATCCATCATCTAATAAATCACCCTAACTTTGGTTTTCTTCAATACAAACTTTAATTTCCTCTGCATTATTGCATCTGAAAAATGCAACATAGAGCTGTCCATGGGCAAAATACAGGTTAATGTAAACAAATACCCACAGACTTTTCCTTCTAGTTTATTAATGGTCATGGCAAATGCCATGATAATGGAAAATTGTCTCCTTTGAAGGACAAAAGGCAAACCACTCTCACTTGATGCCAAGTCAATTCTTGGTATAAATGTTCACCTTTATGGGAACCATTCATAATTCCTGCATGTATGAAATGATCTTTTAAATCCTGCACAATGAATATTGTCCCATTACAAAGTCCTTTTTTGGGATTCATATTTCTCAGTAGCATGACAATTGCCCCTTTTTTTAAGTTGCAAAATATGTGGTGGCATTCTAGAGGGAGTGAAAGAATTGATAGAATCCATAGTAAAGTTCGATTCACTGTCTTTGTCACCATCCAGAACCAAATCTGCACTATAATAATATTTTGTGGATGCATTGCTTAATTTTAAAATGTTGTTATTTAGATTCAAGGCATCTATATTTTTTATGTTAATATCACTTTGTTTGCAATGTGTGAGTAATCCTCGTTATTGATCGTATTGAGAAAGATTGCCGATATTCTTTGCAAATCATTTCTAATGGAATTTCAACGGTATCATCAGGTAGATTAATGATTTTTGGATGTTTTCCTCCTCCAATTTGAATTAGCTAATCATTGAATTGATTTTGGCCTTCAGATCTCATATTTAGTTCTAATTTCAGGTGTGTAAATATTTTCCACAGTTTACCGGTCTTTATACATGTTTCAACAATGTCAGTCTTATTTCCATGTGGCACAAAAGGTAATGTTTGCCTAAAATCTCCTCCTAACAACAACACCTTTCCACCAAATGGCAAATTAATATCCATAACTTCTTTTAATAAGCAATCAATACATTGCAGGGCATGACATGACATCATTATTGCCTCATCTTTTGTAATTAATTTACTTTATTTAAATTTTTTGGCTTGTAATGAATATCCGACACTGATGTTTCTAGAATGGGAACTGGCAGTTTAAATCCACTATGCACAATTCTGCCACCTTCTAACAAAAGTTCAGCAATTTCAGTTGTTGCAAATGGCAGTGCTATTTGACCCTGTGCTCGAATGCAACTAATCAATCACAAATATAGTTGTGAGCATGCGAGCCAGCCAGAGCAATTGCTCACGCTTGTGGGCTCGTGAAGCGAGCCGCGTCCCTCGCATAGCGAGGGCCACGGGCGTGCAAGGGGCCGCATTTGCGGTGGTGAAGCATCCCAACGTCTCCGCAAATGCGGCTCCTCGCAACGCACTTAGGGAATGAGGCAATGAGCGCCGCAGGCGCTCATTGATGAGGAGCCGTTAAACCCACCTCGGAACCAACCTTAATGTAACAAACACCCACACGCACTAAGAATCCGACTTTAACGGCCGACCCGCGCGCAACTAAAATCAGTGAAAACACACCAAATACATAGTTACATAGTTACATAGGGCCTCATTCTATTAGAGGCCGCAGCCGTTGCTGGGCCGCAAGGACCGGCCGCAAGCTATTCGGCTATTCTATTCCCTTACGGCCGGAGGCTCCGGCAGGCTTGCGGCCGGTGCCTTGCTATCTCTTGTGGCCGCTCGCGCCAGAGGAAAGCCTTTGATCTAAAACAGCCGCAAGAGTTTTGCAATTCAATTGCTCCGGGAAACCTCTCTGCAAGGCTAAAAACGAGCCGCTGCTTACTTGCAGGAAAGAGGTCCCGCTAGCACCAATTAAGCACATAAAATAGCTCAACTAAAGCCATCCTGCACTTTGAGAAGACTATAAAGGGATTTTAGGTGTTAGAAAAAATAGCACATAATTATCCTATACTCAAATCCGTAAAATATTTTATTTTTAATATCCGTAAAATATCCATGTAAAAAGTCCAGAGTGCTTGGAGCACCTCAGACATGCCCACGCCGCATCCGGAAAATAAACAGTTAATTTGAACTTGGGTTTGGGCTGATGTGCAAGCTTGAGAGTGGGTTCCTTTTAATCCTCATGTCCCCCAATATGATCCCTAGCATTTACAGAGCTGTACAGTGCAGGCTTGAATTTATTTTTGAGTTTTTAGATTTCACAGCTTACGGCCGGTTTCAAGATATGCGGCCGGCCGTACGAGGAGATCCTTGCGGGGCCGTATAATAGAATCGCAAGTTAACAGAACCCCCGCAAGGAATCGCAGCCTTACGGCCGATTTACGGCCGCTAATAGAATGAGGCCCATAGTATTTAAGGTTGAAAAAAGACTTTCAGTCCATCAAGTTCAACCTTTTAAGATCTCCTCTGATCTGCAATATGCGGATTAACTATTAATTCATTAGTTGTGAAATAATTATTAATCAATTATTTAATGTTTTTTTTTATTATTAATTAGTCCAGAGGAAGGCAAATAGAAAGAAAAAAAAAAAAACACAAGCGAGACTTAGCCAATTGTCTCAAAGGGAAATGTAAAGAATTTGGATCAATACTGTCTCTCTAATTATCCATGATAACCCTGAATTCCCTTTTAATTAGAAATAAATCTAGTCCCCTTTAAAAGTTATCTATCAAATCCGCTGTCACCACCTCATCTGTTAGAGAATTCCACAGATTAACCACCCTTACTGTGAAGAACCCTTTTCTTTCTTTGAGGTGGAATCGTTTTACTTCTAACCTCAAGGGATGTCCTCTTGTCAGTTGAAAACCTCTTGGCACAAAAAGCTCCCCTGACAAATCTTTATACTGACCATGGATGTATTTATATAAGGTAATCATATCTCCTCTTAGACGCCTTTTTTCTAGAGAAAATAAGTTTAATTTGGTTAGTCTTTCTTCATAACTTAGCCCCTCCATTCCCCTTATTAGTTTTGTTGCCCTTCTCTGTACCTTTTCCAGCTCTAAAATGTCCTTTTTATGAAGAGGTGCCCAAAATTGTACTCCATATTCCAAATGAGGACGTACTAGAGATTTGGATAGTGGCAGAATTATTTTTGCTTCCCTGGCTTCTATACCCTTAATACATGCTAATATTTTATTTGCCTTTGCAGCTGCTACTTGGCTTTGAGCACTGTTACCTAGGTGATTGTCCACAAGCACTCCCAAATCCCTTTCAATATCTGATACACCTAGATTTGCTCCATTAAGATTGCATAACCTTACATTTATTCGTATTAAATCTCATCTGCCATTTAGATGCCCATTCCTCAATTTTATGTAAATCCCCTTGGAGGGAAAGCACATCATTATCTGACTTAATTACCTTGCACAACTTTGTGTCATCAGCGAAAATGGAGACCCCACACTCCAATCCTACCTCTAAGTCATTAATAAATATGTTAAGAAGGAGAGGACCTAATACTGAACCCTGAGGAACCCCACTTACCACATTAGTCCAAGTATGTTCCATTTACAACAACCCTTTGCTTCCTGTCTTTTAGCCAGCTCTCAATCCATGAGCACATATTTACTGCAATTCCTGTATCCCATAGTTTGCCCAATAGTCTCCCATGTGGCACTGTATCAAAAGCCTTTGCAAAATCCAAAAAGACTACATCCACAGATTTGCCTTGATCCAGGTTCCTACTAACCTCCTCATAGAAACTAATTAAATTTGTTTGACATGACCTATCCCTCATAAATCCATGTTGACTCCTACTTATAATCCTGTTCAAATAGACATATTCTTGTATATTATCCCTTATTAACCCTTCTAAAAGCTTCCCCACTACAGAAGTGAGGCTCACTGGTCTATAATTCCCCGGATTTGCTCTTGCTCCCTTTTTAAATATACGTATCACATCAGCTTTTCTCTAGTCATCTGGTAGAGAACCTGTGTTAAGTGAATCTTGAAAAATTTAATATAATGGTTTGGCTATTACAGAACCCTGTTCCCTTAGTACCCTTGGATGTATTCCATCAGGACCCGGGGCTTTATTAACATTTATTTTTTCCCACCTCTTTTGGATTACTTCCTGTGTTAACCAATTATTTGGCAAAGGTAGTGTAGCCCCATTATGTTGCAGTGTCCCAACCACTTGTACCTCCCTTGTGTATACCGAAGAAATACTCACACAAACTACATAAAAAGCTTACCCATAGCAAGGGGGGGGGGCACCCAGGACCTCTGAAAGTGAAGTTAAACCTCCATTTAAGTAAAATTCCCGAGTACAGACACACGAAAATCTCAGAAGCGAGAGAAAAAATGGCCGCCGAAAAAAAAATGAAAACAAAGCTCAAAGACCCAGGACCGCCCAGCCACCTACAACTTACCCAAGAAGGGATCCGAGATGAGTTCGGAAACCCGCATTAACCGCAGGGGATCTGAGATAAGCTCTGAGCCCTGCATTAACCTTACATTAACCATCGCAGTGGGGGTCCCAATCAAAATTCAAAATTCACGCGTTACAGGTCCTTAAAGGACCGTAAAGGTTACCCGTTGTAAAAGAAAAAAAATATACACTGTCACCCTGTCAATCATGGAGGTCAATACAGACCCCCATAAAACCCTCATTAACCCTGTCACTCATGGGGGTCAATATAGACCCCCATAAGCCCTTCATTAACCCTGTCCCTCAATGGGGTCAATACAGACCCCCATAAGCTCTTCATTAAGCCTTTCACTCATGGGGTCAATACAGACCCCCATAAGCCCTTCATTAACCCTGTCACTCATGTGGGTCAATACAGACCCCCATAAGCCTCTATTTAACCCCATCAGTCCCATAAGGGTATATTAAAACCATTATGGGCCTGTTACAACACTACATTAACCACAGAAGTGCCATGATGGTCCTGAAGGACCATCATGACACTAAGTATAAACACTATACTGCACTATACCACCCCCAATAAAACATTAAATATCAACTAAACACCCATTACACTAACCTATTAACATCTACCCTACATACCCCCTATTAACCCCCACCACTCTAATTAAAGAAAATAAAAAAGCCTAAAGTCACACAAAAAAAATCTACATTACATGAAATAAAAAACCTAACTCACAAAAAAATAAACTACATTACACAAAATAAAAAAACCTAAGTCACAAAAAATAAAAAAAGGAACATTACAGAAAAAAAACATTACAACCCCCCACCTCACTACAGAAAAAAAAATACACACCTGAAAAGGGAATAGATATAATACAAATACATACAATACAAATTAATACAATTACAATACAATACACCCCTAGCTAATATACATCACACAATCTATCTAAATAAATAAATAGCATAATCTAATATACATGCTATCTATACAATAATACATCCCCAATCTATCTAAATAAATACCACAATCTATCTACAATACATCCTATGCTATCTATATAAAACGCATACCCCTAGCTAACATACAATAAATGCTATCTATATATTAACTAATCTAAGTCTAAGCTAAAATAAAATAATTAAGACCACTTACCTTTGCAGATGTCCATTGGGATCAGCCACCTACGGAAAAAAAAAAAAAAATTAGTGCAACACGTTTACATTTCTAAAATAAACATTTTATACATTCTAAATATTCTAAATATTCTACTCACCTTTACGTTTACGGCATGTCCCATCTTTATTCTTTTAATCCTTCTCTGGCGCGGCACCTGTTAAAAAATACACAACATTAATACACATACATCAAAATAAAATAAACATAATCTACATTCTACTTACCTCCCCGCGATGTCTCCGGCCTTCTCCGGATCCTCTTCTGCCAGGCCCTGTAAAAAAAAATAATATATATATATATATACTTATATCCGCACTCCCGGACATCCCCGGAAGAAAATAAGCAATGGCGCCTTCTGATTGGTTGAAAACGCTGTCTATCAAATTCATATACACCCTAAAATCCCACTCTGATTGGATAATGCACATGTCAATCCTAAACTAATCACAAGGCGCAGATGCCTTCAGCCAATCACAATGGAATACACTCCCACAGAGTGATTGGTTGGAGCCTCTGCACATTATGATTGGTTGCACTGACAATAGCCAATCACAATGGAATACACCCTCACGTACTGATTGGTGAAGGATTTGCGCATTCTCATTGGCTACTGTTAATATCAATCACTATTACAGCCAATGGGAAGGCGCAGATGTCTTCACCAAACAGTACGTTGGGGTATATTCCATTGTGATTGGCTGATGGCAATAAAGCCTTAGGATTGGTTCAAATAAAGATTGACAGGTGTGTTATCCAATCACCGTTGTATTTTGGGGTGTATACTTTTTTCATTGGTTCACAAATGGGGTCTTCTCATTGGCTGAATTTGATAGGCAGCCTTTTCAGCCAATCAGAAGCCGCCATTGCCAATTTTATTTTGGAACACTCCATAGGAAGGTCATTAGCGTCGGAGACATCCGCCAGGGCGGATGTGTGTCGCTTTTTTTTTTTTTTCCTTCATGCGCGGATGCTTCCGGAGAAGACGAGGAGTCCAGAGACATCTCGGAAAGGTATGTATAATGTAGATTGTGTTTATTTAACTTTGGTTTATGTTTACTAATGTAATGTTTTTTTTTACAGGAGTAGCGCCGGACAAGACGCAAAGATGGAGGACGGAACATGGAGGACGTGACATGCTGGGACGTGACATGCTGGGATTTGACATGCTGGAAAGGTGAGTATAATATTTAGAATATTTAGAATGTTTAGAATGTTTAGTTATTTCATGTAGTGAAATTTTATGTAGTTACTTGAGGCACACAGTACACTCACATTGTGGGACAAACAGCATTTCAACACTTTCTTTTATTGACCGTCATTTTTTGACAGGCAAGTCGCTAGTAAATTATAAAGATACGCTTTTTCTCATCCACCAGGGCCATCTAGATAGAAATAATGCTCTTTGAGCATGTCATCATTTATTGCAACTGTAATGGCGTTAAATGCTTGCAGTTGTAAGGCATTTAAAGTTGCAATCTTTTCTTGTGTTTTTTGGTATTCAATCTCAGTGTCATACTCTTCAAAGTCAATTTCGTCTATAAGTCCTAGAACAGGCAGATAAAAAGGTGCACAATTTAATCCATGACAAAGAAAGATTTCTTGAATTTGCATTAATGCTTTTAATAGCGCAGTGGTCTCATTGTAACATATCAGAAAGTCTTCACACATATTTAATTGAAATGTTTCTCACAAAGCTAATGCATCAGGTACATTGCAAAAGATGCAAATGAATGCAAATTCTCTCAATTCTCTCATTTGCTTTGGCATTTGACATAGTGATGCTTCTTCTAGACATCTCTCCCATACCTTATCATCTGCCAGGACGTTTTGATGTCTTGCAGCTAATTGGAAAGTATCATTCACTGTGCGTAAATGTTCATAACTTTGTGCACCCGGAAAATGTAAAAGAAGTAATCTTAAACTTAAACTTTTAATGTCTCTTGGACTAACGGTATGAATTCTTGTGATAATTTTATCAGTATCTTTTTTCGTAGTCGTCATAGGCCATTAACCAATACATAGTGATATGGAATCTCAATGTATAAAAACTGTCTTGACTCAGTGTCCTGGCAATTCAATTGAATCCAAGCAGTAAGTGTTATTGCTCTATGTTCATTTTTGCCTAAGGCATTTCTTTCATTCCCTGTAGTAAAACAAACAAATTGACTTTGTGTCAAATGTATAGCTAATCAATATACAGCATGTGACTGATCATGCATCTCAAATTTCAGAAGACGCCACATTGCTTCTGGAGCACTTACATAGCGAGCATCCAAATAAGATGAAAGTTCATCATGTAAAATTATATTTTCTTGTTCATTTTGTGCACCTTGCACAACAACAGTTGCTTCATCATATCATTTGTATATATATTTATATAGATATTTGATGGATTAAATAGAATTACAATCTTTGACATTTATGTGTGCAGTGTACTTCATCAGCAAATGTGGTTTGTATGGAACTATATATCTATTATCGATCTTTTGGCCACAAATAATAGCAGTTTGTCCTTCTCTTCTTTTATACAAAGGCTATCCATTACAATTAGCATACATTTGCATTTGAAATAGTTTTGGAAACTCTTTTGTACATTTTTTATTTTATATACATAGTGAATTTGGATTAATATCGCCACATGGACCATGTATCATTTTATGAGTTACAATCTCATAAAGTGTTGAATATTTTTATGGACATGGCATTTCAGCAGTTATTACTGAATCTACTCTGTCTGTCGTATTCAATTTATCTATTCTTGCAGGATTAAAAGTATGTGGGCATATGGCAGGCCTCTTTTTTGAAATTCAATGGTATAAACAAAAGCCACATATTTCCCAAAAAGTGTCCTTTAGTTATGTAATCATATAATAATGAGTTCAGTTTTATTTTGAATACTTTAGCCACTAAATCTGGTCTATCAGAAGTATTTTGTCCAAATTTCAAATTTTCCTTGATCTCTGGCCATTGTGGATTACATGGGAATGTAATGAATAAATCTGGTTTTCCAAATTAAGTCACAATAGCCATGGCATCATTGTATCTTTCTCTCATATTGCGAGGAGATCCTTGGAAAGAGGATGGGAAAATGATTGCTCTTCAAGCTGAAATGTCTCTATTTGCAGCCAATTCAGGGACATAATCCATCAATCCATAGTATTTTTCTAATCGAAGATTGTTTTGTTGAAATTTGACAAAATTGAGATTATTTGCTTCGACTTGTCAATATGAATCAATAATCCATTGTTGTGTGAGTCCCCCCCCCCCCCAGAAAATAACATTAAAATGATCACGGATAGCAGTTTATGCCACTTTTTGTTCCAGCTAGTGATGTCGCGAACATCAAATTTTCGGTTCGCGAACACAAACTTCCATCAAATGTTCGCGAACGGGCGAACCCGGCGAACCGCCATAGACTTCAATGGTCAGGTGAATTTCAAAACCCACAGGGACTCTTTCTGGCCACAATAGTGATGGGAAAGTTGTTTCAAGGGGACTAACAACCGCACTGTGGCAAAACTCCCACGGAAAATTACATAGTTGATGCAGAGTCTGGTTTTAAGCCATAAAGTGCATAAATCACCTAACATTCCTAAATTGTTTGGAATAACATGCTTTAAAACATCAGGTATGATGTTGTTTCGATCAGGTAGTGTAAGGGTTACACGCGCTTCACAGTAACAGACCAATCTCCCCGTTTAATGCACCGCAAACAACAGCAAACAGTCCCTTTGCACAACCGCAAACTCCCCATTTGCACAAGGTTGGACACCAAGCTAGCCATGTCCCGTTCCTTGTCCTCACTGATGCCATTGAAGGTCTTTTCCTCCACCCAGCCACCAAGGGTCCCCGAAAGGTGACAACAAGCCCCCTGGGACGCCTGCTGTGTTTGGTCTTCCACCTCCTCAAAGCCACCTTCCTCCTCTGACTCCTCTTCTTCAGACTCCTCTCTCTGCGTTGCCTCTGCCTGCGTTATTATAAGGTGTGCACTGTTAAGTAGTACTATTCATATTGGTTTAATCCCTGTTACGTCCACTATTAGGGGACATGTATATGGCATTGATTTTTGGAACAGGGAGATGGAAAAAGATGCTTGGTTGGACCTCCTACTTCGAATTTGGAGCACTGCACGTGCAATGGAATGTGCCACCAGATAAGAGTGGTGTGTTCAGTTGTACTATTTATTCCAATCAGTTTGATACCTGTTACGTCACCTATTAGGGTACGTGTATATGGCATGGATTTTTGGAAGCAGGAGATGGAAAAATATGCTTGGTCGGTCCTCCCACTTCAAATTTGGGGCACTGCGCGTGCAATATAAGGTGCCACCAGATAGGAGTGGTGTGCTCAGTTGTACTATTTATTCCTATCGGATTTAATAAAGCCAATAAACCTGGCCCGTTACTAGCCAGGAAACTACAAACCAACACAAAATAGGATACTTCAAATTAAGACCTGGAAGGGAGAAAAAACAACGAACCCAAATAAGATCCAGAAGATGTTTACAAAATTTTACAATACCCTTTATACGGCAACAAAACACGTAGATCTACACAAAATGAGGGGATTTCTTAATTCCTGTGATCTCCCCTTAATAGAAGAAAATTACTTAGAGACTTTAAATGCCAAAGTGACCCTAGAGGAAGTGAGAAAAGCAGTCCAGAACCTCAAACCTGGTAAGTCACCAGGCCCAGACGGGTACACCAATTTATATTATAAAAAATGTATAGACATATTAGGCCCGCACTTGGTCACTCTAACAGAGTTCTAGAAGGCAAGCAAACACCAGCAAAGCTGAACAGGGCAGATATCGCTCTATTCCCTAAGGAGGGTCGAGATGGCCTAGAACCCAAAAGCTACAGGCCAATATCATTACTAAACTGTGATACAAAGATCCTGTCAAAAATAATAGCGGATAGAATGTCATCCTTCTTGCCTAAGTTAATACATAATGACCAAGTAGGCTTTGTCTCCCACAGGTAAGTGGGAGACAACATTAGAAAAGTCATGAACCTACTGTACCACACCAAAGCCTCTAAAACTCAAGCCTGTCTTATGGCCTTTGACATTGAAAAGGCATTTGATTCCCTGTAGTGGACTTACCTATACGCCACGCTTGCAAAATTTGGTATTAAAGGCCATTTCATAAATCTCATACACTCATTATACAAATCATCCAGGGCAAGGTTACAGATTCCGGGAGATGAGAGATACTTAATTAAAATAGAAAGAGGAACAAGAGAGGGGTGTCTCCTTTCTCCCCTTTTAATCGCAATAGCAATAGAACCCCTGGCTCAGACAATTAGGGCCAACGCTGGAATCACAGGCATAAAAATAGGCCATCACCATTTTAAAACTTGTCTATTTGCAGACGACCTGCTGTGTATGCTCTCAAACCCTACCCAATCGGTCCCAGCGTTGATTCGAACTATGGAGGAGTTTGGTCAGTTTTCTGGCCTTAAACTGAACATAGAGAAGACAGAAGCACTAGCGATTGACTTAACAGCAGGAGAGAAGCAGGGTCTCCAAGAGAAGTTTAATATTAAGTGGGATAAGAACCACATAAACTACCTGGGAATCCGACTAACCCCTATGCTAGAGGACTTGTACAAAGCCAACCACTCCAAACTTTATAAAACCATAACTAATGACCTGAGTAAATGGACAAAGTATAGGTTATCATGGCTAGGGAGCATAAATACGATAAAAATGAATGTCCTTCCTAGGCTGCTCTACATATTTCGAACAATCCCGATCCTGATTAAATAAAAAGAATTAGAAAATATTCAAAGGAAAATATTTCAGTTTATCTGGAACCACTCTCCCTCACGCATCACAAAGAAAATTATGTACCTTCATAAGTCAGAGGGGAGACTATTGTGTCCAAACTTAAAATATTACCACAAGTTAGCTCAGTTATCTTTCCTCTTAATAGCACATTCTATAGGGCATCAACCGGACTGGGTGTATTTAGAGAACCACACTTTAAGGCCCTTAACCTGGGACAAGGTGGCTTGGCTATCAGAATTGCCTCAGAGCCTTAAAAACTCGCCAAACCCCCTAATCAGACACTCACTATCATACTGGAAATGGGCCAAGAAACACACAGGTTTGTTCCCTGGATCCACCCAAATGACCCCAATTCTTGACCACCCTCAGGCCCCGAAACACATGAGCACAACATCACAACACTGGTGGAGGTCAAGGAAACTACATAGACTGGGAGACTGGTTAGTAAAGGGCCAGATGCTCACCTATGAGGAACTGAGGGACCGCTGTCAGAACATTACAATTACTGTAGGCTGAGGCATTTCACACATTCCCTGACCCAGAAACAGGGGACACCGGTCTTAAATTGGTTCTCCAAAATTTGTAAAGATAAACCTCTATCAAGGGGGATCATTGGGTCACTTTACAAATATAAAACATTTGTTACTGGTTGAAGCGACACTGGGGGAAGGACCGGAGTGGGGGAGCCCTGGAGACCCTTCAGCAGCAACCGGCGGCAAAATCCTCCCAGGAAAGTAGAGGTCGCTTACTGAAGCCTGCCCTAGGGTAACCCAAGGGTGATTGCCCAGGTTAGATATTGTAAATAATAAGCTTATACTGCTGGAGGGATGATAGCTAATAGGCCTTTGGTGTTTCCTGCAGATATACTCTTTACTATTGTCTGTTTTACCATGTTTTAGGTATCTCTTAAATTGCAATCACAGTAAAAAATAAGAAAAATGATTAACCTAAAAAGTAAAAATAAGAAGGACTAGCCAGCTAACTTTCACAAAATGTCTTTATTGTAAATATGTATTTTTGCACAGCTGTTATGCAAGACTGTTCAAAAATGCTTTATTTTTCATTACATGCTGTACGCCTTCTGACAATAAAAGAATTTAAATGCAAAAATTAGGTATTGTTGCAGCGACCAGAAAAATTGATGTTAGTTTGCCAGGCAGAAAGTGCCCTAAAACATTGCGTCTTGAACCCTAGTTGGTGGCGGATAAGTTGCGCATGTCATCCGGCATTCAGGGATAAAATACAGCAGCGTGTGAACCATTATTAGCTCAAGGTAGCTCATCTATCAGGCCTTTTTTTATCGAATGTATCGCCCACTGTCAGTCCCTTCAGGATCCATCCCTCATTCATCTTAATAATGGTTAGGTAATCTAGACTTTTTTGACCTAGGCGACTTCTCTTATCAGTGACAAAACCTCCTGCTACACTGAAGGTCCTTTCTGACAGGACACTTGAAGCGGGGCAGAACAGAAGTTCTATGGCAAATTGGGATAGCTCAGGCCACAAGGCAAGCATGCTCACCCAGTAGTCAAGGGGTTCATCGCTCCTCATAGTGTCGATATCTGCAGTTAAGTCGAGGGAGTCGTTCTCTGAGGGTGGACCCCGAAGGGCTGTGGCGATGCATAGGACTTAAAAAGCTCTGCATGTCCTCCATCAACAACACGTCTGTAAAGCGTCCTCTCCTTGCCGGCGTGGTCGTGGGAGGATTATGTTCACCTCTTCCTCAGTTAGATTGCCGTTGTGCTATGACATCACCCTTAAACGCTGTGTAAAGCATACTTTTTAATTTATTTTGGAAGTGCTGCATCCTTTCCGACTTGTGGTAATTCGGTAACATTTCAGGCACTTTCTGCTTATACCGGGGGTCTAGTAGCTTGGACACCCAGTACATGTCGTTCTCCTTCATCCTTTTTATACGAGGGTCCCTCAACAGGCACAACAGCATGAAAGACCCCATTTGCACAAGGTTGGATGCCGAGCTAGTCATGTTCCGTTCCTCGTCCTCAGTGATCTCACTGAAGGTATGTTCTTCCACCCAGCCACGTACAACACCACGGGTACCAGATAGGTGACAACGAGCACCCTGGGATGCCTGTTGTGGATGGTCTTCCTCCTCCTCCTCAAAGCCACATTCCTCCTCTGACTCCTCTTCCTCACAATCCTCTACCAGCGTTGCCGCAGGTCCAGCAAGCGATGCTGATAAAGCTTTTTCCGGTGGTGATGGTGACCACAACTCTTGTTCTTCCTCTTCACGCTCATCTACGGCCTGATCCAGCACTCTTCGCAGGCCACGCTCCAGAAAGAAAACAAATGGTATGATGTCGCTGATGGTGCCCTTGGTGAAACTGACCGGGTTTGTCACCTCCTCAAAAGTAGGCAGAAGCCTACAGGCATTGCGCATGAGCGTCCAGTAACGTGGCAAAAAAATCCCCAGCTCCGCAGAGGCTGTCCTAGCACCCCGGTCATACAAATACTCGTTAACGTCCTTTTCTTGTTGGAGCAGGCGGTCGAACATTAGGAGTGTGGAATTCCAACGTGTCGGGCTGTCTAAAATCAAGCGCCTCACTGGCATGTTGTTTCGCCGCTGAATATCTGTAAAAAGCGCCATGGCCATGTAGGAACGCCTGAAATGGCCACACACCTTGCTTGCCTGCTTCAGGATGTCCTGTAAGCCTGGGTGCTTATTCACAAAGCGTTGTACAATCAGATTACACAAATGTGCCATGTACGGCACATGTGTCAACTTGCCCAAATTCAATGCCGCCAAAAATTTCTTCCGTTGTCACAAACCACTTTGCCGATCTCCAGTTGTTGCAGAGTCAACCACTGATCCACCTGTGCGTTCAGGGCGGACAGGAGTGCTGGTGCGGTGTGACTCTCTGCTTTCAGGGAAGTCAACCCCAAGACGGCGTGACACTGCCGTATCCGGGATGTGGAATAGTACCTGTGGAGCTGGGGGGGTGCCGTTGATGTGGAGTAAGACATAGCAGCAGCAGAAGAGGACTTAGCCGAGAAGGTTATGGAAGAGGATGGAGTACGAGGAGTAGAGGAGGTGGCAGCAGGCCTGCCTGCAAGTCGTGGCGGTGTCACCAACTCTTCTGCAGAGCCACGTATTCCATGCTTGGCAGCTGTCACCAGGTTTACCCAATGCGCAGTGTAGGTGATATACCTGCCCTGACCATGCTTTGCAGATCAGGTATCAGTGGTCAGATGGACCCTTGCCCCAACACTGTGTGCCAGAGATGCCATTACTTCCTTTTGCACAATCGAGTACAGGTTGGGGATTGCCTTTTCTGCAAAGAAATTTCGTCTAGGTACCTTCAACTGCGGTGTCCCAATAGCTACAAATTTTTTGAACGCCTCAGACTCCACCAGCTTGTATGGTAAAAGATGGCGGGCTAAGAGTTCAGACAAGCCAGCTGTCAGTTGCCGGGCAAGGGGGTGACTTTGTGACATTGGCTTCTTACGCTCAAACATGTCCTTGACAGACACCTGACTGTGGGCAGATGAGCAGGGACTGTTCAGGGCGAGACACGGAGTGGCGGATGGTTGAGAGGGGGCAAGCAGGGCAGCAGTGGTTGACGTGGCTGAAGATTCTGGACCAGGAGGAGGATGGCGGCTTTGACTTTGTGAGCTGCTTGTACTCATGTGTTGATCCCATAGGCGTTTGTGATGTGACATCATGTGCCTTCGCAATCAAGTTGTACCTAGGTGGGTGTTGGACTTCCCACGACTCTTTTCTAGTTTCTTTTCACTCAGGTTGCAAATGGCATCGCTGTTGTCACAGGCAGACACACCAAAAAATTGCCACACTGCTGAGCTCTGCAATGACGGCATTCTGGGGGTGGCAACAGCATGCGTTGACTGGCGTGCTGTCTGGCTGACCCCGGGTGCCGATGCATGCTGTCTGACTGTGCCACTAGCTACTTGCGACAACCTCCCTCTGCTTCCAACTCCAATCCTCCTCCTCTCTGCTGTGGTGCTAGTGTTGGTGGTGGCGGCAGGCGGGCGAGTGGTAACTGGAGAGGTGCCTGAAGCTAAGCTGGAGGAGGATGGTGCGTCTAGGTTCTGAGCGGAAGCTGCAGAAGATTGGGTGTCCTGTGTTAGCCAGTCAACCATGTCCTCAGAACTTTCAAAGTTCAGTGTACGCTGCTTCTGAAAACTGGGCATTATTCTAGGGCCAAAGGGAATCACAGCACCACGACCACGACGCCCCATGCGGGGTGGCCTGCCTCTGCCTGTCATTTTTTTTCTGATTAGTAGTACTATGCGTGCAAGCTACTGTGACACCAGATATGAGTGTCACTGTGCACTGTTAAAAGTTGGCAGAGTAGGCGCTGTAGGCCTCACACACACGCCTGTAGGCAGGCAACTGATATTCAATCGATTACAGTAAAAACAGGATTCTTTTATTTCACTTTACACTAGGTTGCACCAGATATGAGTGTCACTGTGCACTGGCAAAAGTTAGCAGAGTAGATGCAATAGGCCTCACACACACGCCTGTAGGCAGGCAACTGATATTCAATCGATTACAGTCAAAAAAGTGTTGTTTTATGTCACTGTACACTACGGTTACACCAGATATGACGTATCACTGTGCACTGGCAAAAGTTGGCAGAGTAGATGCAATAGGCTTCACACACATGCCTGTAGGCAGGCAATTGCTATTCAATCTATTACAGTCAAAAAAGTTTTGTTTTATTTCACTGAGCACAATATAAGCTGTTAGGTGTTAGCCTGTCACACACGCTGGCAGGCAGGCATATGCAATTAGATTACACAGAAAAAAATAATAAAATAAAATAAATGATGTTCTAGCCCTAAAAAGGGCTTTTTGGGTTGCTGTCCTTGCAGCAGATATCAGATGAGTCCTTCAGGTCTGTAATGGAAGCCAAATACACAGCCTGGCTATCTATTTCCCTATTAAATCTCCAGCAGCTACACTATCTGTCCTCTCACAACGAATGCAGCTTCAGAATGATTCTAAAATGTATGCTTTCCTTCAGCTGGAAGGCTCTGGAAGGGGGTGTATGCTGCTGATTGGCTGGAATGTGTCTGCTGACTGTGAGGTGCAGGGTCAAAGTTTCCTCAATGATAAAGTATAGGGGGCGAACCGAAAAGCGCATGTGTTCGCCGTCCACTGCATACGCGAACATGCCAAAATCGCGGGCGAACTGTCCGCGACATCTCTAGTTCCAGCATAGAAATAGTGTTTCTAACATGAACTTTACTATTGGGATAACTTTGCAATTGTAATTTTGGTTGTCATCCTTGCTCACCATTTGGAAAGAAAATGGGATATGTCATTGGATCCAAATTACTACATAATTTATTTATATTTATATAAGGTTGCTCTTAATTACGTGAATAAATGTTCCGCTCAAATGGTGGTTCACCATCATCATGACCATGGCAACCTCATTTGCTGTTGGTAAATTATAAGGTCTTTGATCAGTATGGCAATCTCTTTTGAGAACCATATTTACTCTTGCCATTGGTATTTGATTTATTAGCACGTGTCTGTTGTTCTTTTTCAACCTCTGCTAATTTTTTGTATGCTTGACTATATGAATTGTTGGCCATAATGTTATCCAGTTGTTCAAAGACTATGGATAAGCATTGTTTATTTTCAGGAAGCGTAATTCGTTGTTCAACAGCTTCCATTGTGTCTAGGACATATAACATATACTGTAACTGTGCAAATTTATTTTGCTCTCCTGCTTGTGGATGTATATATGAAGTCCGTGGTAAATTTGTTCTTGTACTTTAAAACAGTAAGGACCATATCGTGGGGCATTTTCTGCTAATGTTGCACCCATTGAAGCAAATTAAATTGCACTGTTATAGGACCTAATACTTTGTTTTTTTTTTAAGTTGCTATAATTTGGATATGTTTTATCACTCATTATACTTTTTAAATATTTTGGAAATGTTTGTCTTTCTGGAAGTCTGACCTTTCCTTTCTGACAGCAACTAATAAACTCTTCGTCAGTTGGTCTTTCCTTCAGAAAATGATAGGCCCAACAAAACGGACAAACCACATTGAGTAATCCACAATAATGAGTGTCTACTGTTAGTGCTGTAAATAAATGACTATCCTGAGCTTCCTGAACATAGATATCACTTTCTATATCAACACTGTTGTCATGTATATAAACATTTGTGTCATGATGCAATATTTGGTCATTAGGCAATGTTACACAGACATTTTTTTTTGTTTACTTTTTCTTTTCTTTGAAGCTCCATCACACTCAGTTTGTCCTTTTTGACTATTTTTTCTTTTATTGGCAAGTCTCTGTCGGTCTTCTTCTCTTAATCTTTGTGAAGCCTCAGGCGACTGTGCATTTCTCCACCTTTGCTTCCTTTCCCTTGCCATTCTTGTTTTCGATTCTTTCTTTGTTTCTGCTTTGTCCGCCTGTTAGGCTCTCCTGATTTGGGGGACTACACTTATTCCAATTCTCTCTCTCTCTCTACGGGTCGCAACTTTTTGTTCAGATCTCGACATCAGCAGACACTTCAGATGACAGCATCATTTCTGAAGAGACAGGCACCATCAGACCCCTTTTCTTAGGATCTCAGAATCACACACCATGTACCTTTGATTAGTACAAGCAGACTCCAACACCACCTTTGTTTAGTGTGTCCAAAGTCAGATTGGCCACTTCTTTATTTTTTAAAACACATTTTCAGATAACACAAAACACCAAAGACTTCCCCCCAGTTCCAGTCCCCCCATCCTCCTAGGCAAAAAGTTTGCTATCCCCCTCACCCACATGGCTTTCTTGTTCTCATTACACATTTTTTCTCCTCTTACAGAGCCATAACATTAGCTCCCCCCTTCATGACTAAAGCCAGAGCCTTCACATGTGGAGGATCACAGGGCCATATACATTCTTTAGAATTATTTAACCCTTTGAATATCCAAGATAAGACTGTTAAGCAAGTTGTTATTACTGCCTGACCACACATATAATAACTGATGAACCCCAAACAGTCCAGTTGGCCCTTCTGTTCATAACACTGCCATTGTAATCTGTAATTGTAAATATAGGCTTTTTAGTTTTAATGGTAATGTTTTCTTATATAGCAAACAATGGCAATCATAACTTTACTAACATTTATTTTTTACTTACCTGAAGGATTAATAGATAAAGTTATTTTTCACTTTGTGACATTCTTCTAGTTGTGGCCATTTAATTTTAAAAATCTGTAAGATTTTATTAATTTTGTTATTGTATTTCTTGTTTCTAACTGTCATTAATGCAAAACCTAAGTAGCTGTAATGAAAGAGTGGCTATGATCCAACTGTCAAATGACCTGAAAAGGATTTTACATTTTTGGATTCAATTAATTAATTAATCAATTATAATCTGAAGTTTAATTGACATACATTAAAAGGTAAATAGCTAAGCATCTATGTATGAATAAATACTGTCATTGTTCATAAAAAAAATAATTAATTAGTAATTCCTAATTAATTAATCAATACATTTATGTTAATTAATTAATCAATTACTGTGATTAATGCAAAACAAAAATACTTCATAATGTTTTCCTAAATAAGGGCATCATTAAATCACTGTTAGGCATTCATAGAGATATATAAGTACAGTGTAAAATATAGATTTTTTTTTAGTACAGTGTAAAATATAGATTTTTTGCAGGTCTCAGAGCATAATACATTATTTAAATATTTAACTGCTTTGAGAGTCCTATCACTGTCAGGCAATGAGCAATACTAAAGATATATAAGTGCATTGTAAAATATAAAATTTGTTGTTGTGCAGTGTAAAATATAATTTTTTGCAGGTCTCAGAGCGTAATAAAATGTTTTCAATATTTAAATGCTTTGAGTGTGCTATCCCTGTCAGCCAATGAGCAATACTACAGATATATAAGTGCATTGTAAAATATATATTTTTTGTAGTACAATGTAAATGTGATTTTTTTTTGTAATTAGTATTTTAATAAATTAATTGTCATTAATAATAAATTAATCAATGAATCAATATAAAAGGAAGAGCTAAGCATAATACAGATATAGAAATGCAGTGTAAAATATAAATTGTTTGTAGTGCAGTATAAAATATACATATTTTTTTTTTAATTTTAGGTTTATTATTTGACAGTAATAATAAATTAATCAATGAATAAATGTATTTGAAAGAGTGAAGCATTTATGTCCTCATCAAGTAAAGGCAATTTAAAATATGATATATTTTTATAATATTTTTTTATTAATAATTAATTAATAATTAATTATTATACTTGACCTATTTATAAGTAATATCCAGCAATCAATATCCTGAAGAGCTAACAATCTCTTTTGGATTTTCTGGCAGCGAGGAGAAAGTGTCAGCAATGTGCCAATTGTGCAGTATATATTGGCTGCATGCGCAAGGCAAAACCATTTGTTTAGGCGGGAAAACCGCCATTTCAGATTTGTAATGTTATTATTTGCAAGTTAGTGGCTGTGATTTTCTATGTCTTACTTGCCTCGCCAGCATTCATTTTCCCTCGTAATGGTATGTTTTGACTAACCTGTACATGCCTGGCTGTGATTTGCACACTTCAGTGTCTCCTTTAGCCCCCCCCCCTCCCCGTTTTTGGTGTTTTTTGATTTCCGCAGTTACATTTATATTTTTGCGAGGTCGGTTTTATAGCCCCTGAGATTTCAAGGTCATTCCTGGCTAACTCCTGACGGTGATTTGCACGCCGCGGCCTCCTTTAGCCTCATTTTCATTTTTTTGGTCTAACATTTTTTTCTTGCTTTCTTTCACGTGCAACCTCACTCCCAGGCATCAATCCCAAGTGCTGTGTGGGAGTGTTTTTTTTTTATGTGTTTTTTTTTTTTTTTTTCGATCTCCGTGGTTCGGCCGTTAAAGTTGTATTTTTGTGAGGTCTATTATTTTGCCCCCTAAATTCCGAGGTCGGATTTTTCCCCCCACGTTCCTCAACTGCTTGCAGGCTAAGTCCCATGTGTTTCAATGCCTCAACTGCTCGCCTCACCTAAGTGCTCCGAGCTCGGAAGGCTTCTATGCATTAATGGCTCGCCTCGCTTTGCAAGACTCGCAGTTGCAACCCTATGGGAAGCAAATGGCTTGCATCGCTTTGCGAGGCTCGCAAGCGTGATAACAACTCGCAGTTTGACAACTATTATATGTGTTTATTACCTTTAATCCTTTAGGGTTTTCCCATTTTCCACTCACCCTCTTGTCCTCCGGGTAGTCGCACACACCACACACATTATATTATTGCACAATCAGTTAAATGTATGACTGTGCTCTGGGTATATAATAAACAATGTTATTGTTATATCATAATCAATGTGTTTGTGTGTTTCTAATGTTTATGGAGTTGGGAAATCAACATACATAACATTTACAAACCAATAATATTTTTGTAAATAGATCATCTTTCCCATCCATTCATGCATTTGATAACTGTAATCTTATGTTTGCATGTCACTAAATGTTTCCATGTATTTCTAATGGTTACTGATTTGGAACATGAACATACATAACAATTACTTAACAATCATATATTTATATAATGATCATATTCATGTATACTCATCCCTTCATGCATTTATTGACTGTAAACATATGTTTGTATGTCACTAAACGTATGTTAATTAGTAATTTAATGTTGTCATGGCCAAGTGTTTACACTTTCTATGTTAAATCTAATGGTAATATCATCATTATTTAACATAAATTCAGATGTTAGTGCACACAACAACAAAGCATTTACTATCACATCATAATTAAATATTTAGCTTTATTTTCTATCAAAAACATTGTCATATGAATAATACAGCCAATTACAGTGACACAGGTGTCATTTAAGAGTGGTCACAAGTATTAATATGTTTAAAGTACCATTTTATATGTTATCAGGAAATCTCAGTGTATTACACCCAATGTTATTGTGTAGGTGACATACCTTCCCATGGATGTGTCATTCATGATTGCTCATAGTACTGTGATATGGTCAGAATACATAGTTCTGATGAGTATTGTTTTGGGTGTCTTTATCCCTTTAATAGTCAATGCATCAGAGCATTTGTTGAAGCTCATGGTGGTTTTTCTAGTTGTATTAACCACTTCTTGACTGGAGTCTATGTTACCCTTGGGATTTATATATCTTATGTGGAGGTATATTATTGCCAATAGTTGATGTACCCAATATGTTTACTGACTCAAACATATGCATTTAAAAATATTTTGATATCATATTTGTGCCTATGAGATTGTTAGATATTGATTTTGAATGCTGTTTTATGTTTTGTTAGTACTTTATTGTCTCTTTAACTGCTTTTGCAGGTATCAGCAAGACTTTTAAAAACATTTGCGGCTGCTCTTCACTGCGCGTTAATATTTTCTTTGCGAGTGCTCAGTAAAGTTATAACTGAATATTGACTCGAGCGTTATAAGTAGCTCACTCGATATCATGAGAAATTGACTAGTTACTTTTCCGTGGTGTAACTATGCAAAATATGGAAATGCATAGTGCCTTTAGTCTTTCTAGACTAAATTAGAAACCGTATTCCCTGCCATCTGGTAGGACTTAATTATTACCATACTAGTAGCTGCTTCAGTCATAACATTTTAACATTCTAGTACCTTACAAAATAAACTTGACTTCCTAATGTAAGGAGTGTTAATAATGTGTTGCTATTTTCCACTATTATAACCACACTGTATCACATGTGAACTGTTTTTACAGATTTGACATTGCAAGAACGATGTTCTTTAAATACTGTATCAAGACCAAAGGCATGTGAATATGGATTCTGGTGGTTTATGGTTTAATATTGCTCAAAGCACAAAATCAATAATAAAGCACTTGATTCCCCCTAGCTGTGGCTTGGATCCTGTTAAACGCAACTTCACAGAAGCTTGTCTTGACCTAAATGACTCTGCATTTATAAAAATTGTGAACTGTTCTCAACACATGCATCCTTCCCAAACACTAAAAAAAGCAATGATCTGACTGCTTTGACAACAAGGCTTTACATCCAGACTGCCTTGGAAACTACAGGTCTGTTTCAAGTGATTTCTTCTAAGAAATAGGTATTACTATATTAGACACAGGTATTTATTCTTAAACCCCATCTGCTTTCATAGAGAACAGGGTGTTCTTGTGGTGATCCGATGGATCTCACTTATGTTGTCAGGTTCAATAGATCTCAGTTTTATAGTGCATATATTTATAAAAGAAATGGATCCATACAACAACAAAAAATACATAATTCCTTTATCTACTATTATCATCTTCAGTTAATTTTAAAAAAAACATTGAGAAGTAGATTAGGATGGTTCAATTCTGAAATAAGTTATAGTGCCTCTGCAAACTTAACAATTCAAAAGATTTTTGGAAATTTTGTCATTTCTTTAGTAACTATATACTGGTTATACTATGTAGACATTTACATTTTCCTCATTTCTTCTGACTATACATATGAATAATGTTCTTAATTTCAGCCAACTATACTATTATTGTCTTTCCTTTTAAACCCTTAAATTGAGTATATAAACGGGCTATTTTTGCAGTTTTCTTTTGTTAACTAGGGTAGAAAAATACTATAAGATTATGATATTTAACAATATTTAAAAATTAATGTAATTGCATTATATATATTTCAGGACAGCATCAAAAACTAATAAAACAATGGATATTACATTCAGCTAAGCTAACATTTAAATTAAAGTATTTTATTACAAGAAAATAAACTGAGCAAAGGCAGTTTCATTTTTAAGATATAACACTTTCAACAGTAAAAGTGGTTAATGGCTTTATAAAGGCCACAGGTTATGGTACAATACGTCAAAAATATCCAATTAGTCATTATTACACTCTTTTACTTTCACTCTCACATTATTATTTTTTCCAGAAAACACAGAGTTTGAGACAGAAGTAATTCTGAAGAAAGCAAATTAACAGAAGGAATGAGCAATGTTACTTGGTTTTATTATTTTACTGTCAAATGCTACTATATTTATTTAAGAGTAGTGATGTCCCGAACAGTTCGCAGAAGAACTATTCGCTGCGATTTTCGCATGTTCGCGTTTGCATTGAACGGCGAACACATGCGCTTTTAGGTCCGCCCCCTATTCTTTATCATTGAGGAAACTTTGACCCTGCACCTTGCAGTCAGTAGACACATTCCAACCAATCAGCAGCATACACTCCCTTCCAGGGCCTTCCATCTGAAGGACAGCCTCCATTTTAGAATCATTCTGAAGCTACTTTCGTTAAGAGAGGACATATATTCTACATGCTGCTGATTTAATAGGGAAATAGATAGCCAGGCTGTGTATTTAGCTTTCATTACACACCTGAAGGACTCATTTGATATCTGCTGCAAGGACAGCAACCCAAAAAAACCTTTTTAGGGCTAGAACATCATTTATTTTATTTTATTATTTTTTTCTGTGTAATCTAATTGCATATGCCTGCCTGCCAGCATGTGTGTGAGGCCTATTGCATCTACTCTGCCAACTTTTGCCAGTGCACAATGACACTCATATCTGGTGCAACCGTAGTGTACAGTGACATAAAACAACGCTTTTTTGACTGTAATCGATTGAATATCAGTTGCCTGCCTACAGGCGTGTGTGTGAGGTCTATTGCATCTACTCCGCCAACTTTTGCCAGTGCACAATGACACTCATATCTGGTGCAACCGTAGTGTACAGTGACATAAAACAACACTTTTTTGACTGTAATCGATTGAATATCAGTTGCCTGCATACAGGTGTGTGTGTGAGGCCTATTGCATCTACTCTGCCAACTTTTGGAAGTGCACAGTGACACTCATATCTGGTGCAACCGTAGTGTACAGTGACATAAAACAACCCTTTTTTTTCAGTAATCGATTGAATATCAGTTGCCTGCCTACAGGCGTGTGTGTGAGGCCTATTGCATCTACTCTGCCAACTTTTGCCAGTGCACAGTGACACTCATATCTGGTGCAACAGTAGTGTACAGTGAAATAAAAGAACACTTTTTTTTCTGTAATCGATTGAATATCAGTTGACTACCTACAGGCGTGTGTGTGAGGCCTACAGCGTCTAATCTGCCAACTTTTGCCAGTGCACAGTGACACTCATATCTGGTGCAACCTAGTGTACAGTGAAATAAAAGAACCCTTTTTTTCTGTAATCGATTGAATATCAGTTGCCTGCCTACAGGTGTGTGTGTGAGGCCTATTGCATCTACTCTGCCAACTTTTGCCAGTGCACAGTGACACTCATATCTGGTGCAACCGTAGTGTACAGTGACACAAAACAACCCTTTTTTTTCTTTAATCGATTGAATGTCAGTTGCCTGACTACAGGCGTGTGTGAAGCCTATTGCATCTACTATGACAACTTTTGCCAGTGCACAGTGACACTCATATCTGGTGCAACCGTAGTGTACAGTGACATAAAACAACCCTTTTTTGACTGTAATCGATTGAATATCAGTTGCCTGCCTACAGGCGTGTGTGTGAAGCCTATTGCATCTACTCTGCCAACTTTTGCACTCAGTGGCACTCATATCTGGTCAACCGTAGTGTACAGTGACATAAAACAACCCTTTTTTTACTTTAATCGATTGAATGTCAGTTGCCTGACTACAGGCGTGTGTGAAGCCTATTGCATCTAATCTGCCAACTTTTGCCAGTGCACAGTGACACTCATATCTGGTGCAATAGTAGTGTACAGTGAAATAAAAGAACACTTTTTTTTCTGTAATCGATTGAATATCAGTTGCCTGCCTACAGGCGTGTGTGTGAGGCCTATTGCATCTACTCTGCCAACTTTTGCCAGTGCACAGTGACACTCATATCTGGTGCAACCATAGTGTACAGTGACATAAAACAACCCTTTTCTTTCAGTAATCGATTGAATATCAGTTGCCTGCCTACAGGCATGAGTGTGAGGCCTATTGCATCTACTCTGCCAACTTTTGCCAGTGCACAGTGACACTCATATCTGGTGCAACCGTAGTGTACAGTGAAATAAAAGAACCCTTTTTTTTCTGTAATCAATTGAATATTAGTTGCCTGCCTACAGGCGTGTGTGTGAGGCCTATTGCATCTAATCTGCCAACTTTTGCCAATGCACAGTGACACTCATATCTGGTGCAACCGTAGTGTACAGTGACATAAAACAACCCTTTTTTTCTGTAATCGATTGAATATCCGTTGCCTGCCTACAGTCGTGTGTGTGAAGCCTATTGCATCTACTCTGCCAACTTTTGCCAGTGCACAGTGACACTGATATCTGGTGCAACCGTAGTGTACAGTGACATAAAACAACCCTTTTTTGACTGTAATCGATTGAATATCAGTTGCCTGCCTACAGGCGTGTGTGTGAAGCATTTTGCATCTACTCTGCCAACTTTTGCCAGTGCATAGTGGCACTCATATCTGGTCAACCGTAGTGTACAGTGACATAAAACAACCCTTTTTTTACTTTAATCGATTGAATGTCAGTTGCCTGACTACAGGCGAGTGTGAGGCCTACAGCGTCTACTCTGCCAACTTTTGCCAGTGCACAGTGACACTCATATCTGGTGCAACTATAGCGTACAGTGACATAAAACAACCCTTTTATTTCAGTAATCGATTGAATATCAGTTGCCTGCCTACAGGCGTGTGTGTGAGGCCTATTGCATCTACTCTGCCAACTTTTGCCAGTGCACAGTGACACTCATATCTGGTGCAACCATAGTGTACAGTGACATAAAACAACCCTTTTATTTCAGTAATCGATTGAATATCAGTTGCTTGCCTACAGGCGTGTGTGTGAGGCCTATTGCATCTACTCTGCCAACTTTTGCCAGTGCACAGTGACACTCATATCTGGTGCAATCGTAGTGTACAGTGACATAAAACAACCCTTTTTTGACTGTAATCGATTGAATATCAGTTGCCTTCCTACAGGCGTGTGTGTGAAACCTATTGCATCTACTCTGCCAACTTTTGCCAGTGCACAGTGGCACTCATATCTGGTCAACCGTAGTGTACAGTGACATAAAACAACCCTTTTTTTTCTGTAATTAATTGAATATCAGTTGCCTGCCTACAGGCGTGTGTGTGAGGCCTATTGCATCTAATCTGCCAACTTTTGCCAGTGCAGAGTGACACTCATATCTGGTGCAACCTAGTGTACAGTGAAATAAAAGAACCCTTTTTTTCTGTAATCGATTGAATATCAGTTGCCTGCCTACAGGCGTGTGTGTGAGGCCTATTGCATCTAATCTGCCAACTTTTGCCAGTGCACAGTGACACTCATATCTGGTGCAACAGTAGTGTACAGTGAAGTAAAAGAACACTTTTTTTTCTGTAATCGATTGAATATCAGTTGCCTGCCTACAGGCGTGTGTGTGAAGCCTATTGCATCTACTCTGCCAACTTTTGCCAGTGCACAGTGACACTCATATCTGGTGCAACCGTAGTGTACAGTGACATAAAACAACCCTTTTTTTTCAGTAATCGATTGAATATCAGTTGCCTGCCTACAGTCGTGTGTGTGAAGCCTATTGCATCTACTCTGCCAACTTTTGCCAGTGCATAGTGGCACTCATATCTGGTCAACCATAGTGTACAGTGACATAAAACAACCCTTTTTTGAACTTAAACGATTGAATGTCAGTTGCCTGACTACAGGCGTGTGTGAAGCCTATTGCATCTACTCTGCCAACTTTTGCCAGTGCACAGTGACACTCATATCTGGTGCAATCGTAGTGTACAGTGACATAAAATAACCCTTTTTTGACTGTAATCGATTGAATATCAGTTGCCTGCCTACAGGCGTGTGTGTGAAGCCTATTGCATCTACTCTGCCAACTTTTGCCAGTGCACAGTGAAACTCATATCTGGTGCAACAGTAGTGTACAGTGAAATAAAAGAACACTTTTTTTTCTGTAATCGATTGAATATCAGTTGCCTACCTACAGGCGTGTTTTTGAGACCTATTGCATCTACTCTGCCAACTTTTGCCAGTGCACAGTGACACTCATATCTGGTGCAACCAAAGTATAAAGTGACATAAAACAACCCTTTTGTTTCAGTAATCGATTGAATATCAGTTGCCTGCCTACAGGCGTGTGTGTGAGGCCTATTGCATCTACTCTGCCAACTTTTGCCAGTGCACAGTAAAACTCATATCTGGTGCAACCGTAGTGTACAGTGACATAAACCAACCCTTTTTTTACTTTAATCGATTGAATGTCAGTTGCCTGACTACAGGCATGTGTGTGAAACCTATTGCATCTAATCTGCCAACTTTTGCCAGTGCACAGTGGCACTCATATCTGGTCAACCGTAGTGTACAGTGACATAAAACAACCATTTTTTTATTTTAATCGATTGGATGTCAGTTGCCTGACTACAGGCATGTGTGAAGCCTATTGCATCTAATCTGCCAACTTTTGCCAGTGCACAGTGACACTCATATCTGGTGCAACAGTAGTGTACAGTGAAATAAAAGAACACTTTTTTTTCTGTAATCGATTGAATATCAGTTGCCTACCTACAGGTGTGTGTGTGAGGCCTACAGCGCCTACTCTGCCAACTTTTGCCAGTGCACAGTGACACTCATATCTGGTGCAACCTAGTGTACAGTGACACAAAACAACCCTTTTTTTACTTTAATCGATTGAATGTCAGTTGCCTGACTACAGGCGTGTGTGAGGCCTACAGCGTCTACTCTGCCAACTTTTGCCAGTGCACAGTGACAATCATATCTGGTGCAACCATAGTGTACAGTGACATAAAACAACCCTTTTATTTCAGTAATCGATTGAATATCAGTTGCCTGCCTACAGGCGTGTGTGTGAGGCCTATTGCATCTACTCTGACAACTTTTGCCAGTGCACAGTGACACTCATATCTGGTGCAATCGTAGTGTACAGTGACATAAAACAACGCTTTTTTGACTGTAATCGATTGAATATCAGTTGCCTTCCTACATGCGTGTGTGTGAAACCTATTGCATCTACTCTGCCAACTTTTGCCAGTGCACAGTGGCACTCATATCTGGTCAACCGCAGTGTACAGTGACATAAAACAACCCTTTTTTTTCTGTAATCAATTGAATATCAGTTGCCTGCCTACAGGCGTGTGTGTGAGGCCTATTGCATCTACTCTGACAACTTTTGCCAGTGCACAGTGACACTCATATCTGGTGCAACCTAGTGTACAGTGAAATAAAAGAACCCTTTTTTTCTGTAATCGATTGAATATCAGTTGCCTGCCTACAGGCGTGTGTGTGAGGCCTATTGCATCTAATCTGCCAACTTTTGCCAGTGCACAGTGACACTCATATCTGGTGCAACAGTAGTGTACAGTGAAGTAAATGAACACTTTTTTTTCTGTAATCGATTGAATATCAGTTGCCTGCCTACAGGCGTGTGTGTGAAGCCTATTGCATCTACTCAGCCAACTTTTGCCAGTGCACAGTGACACTCATATCTGGTGCAACCGTAGTGTACAGTGACATAAAACAACCCTTTTTTTTCAGTAATCGATTGAATATCAGTTGCCTGCCTACAGTCGTGTGTGTGAAGCCTATTGCATCTACTCTGCCAACTTTTGCCAGTGCATAGTGGCACTCATATCTGGTCAACCGTAGTGTACAGTGACATAAAACAACCCTTTTTTGAACTTAAACGATTGAATGTCAGTTGCCTGACTACAGGCGTGTGTGAAGCCTATTGCATCTACTCTGCCAACTTTTGCCAGTGCACAGTGACACTCATATCTGGTGCAATCGTAGTGTACAGTGACATAAAATAACCCTTTTTTGACTGTAATCGATTGAATATCAGTTGCCTGCCTACAGGCGTGTGTGTGAAGCCTATTGCATCTACTCTGCCAACTTTTGCCAGTGCACAGTGGTACTCATATCTGGTCAACTGTAGTGTACAGTGACATAAATCAACCCTTTTTTTACTTTAATCGTTTGAATGTCAGTTGCCCGACTACAGGCGTGTGTGAAGCCTATTGCATCTACTCTGCCAACTTTTGCCAGTGCACAGTGACACTCATATCTGGTGCAATCGTAGTGTACAGTGACATAAAATAACCCTTTTTTGACTGTAATCGATTAAATATCAGTTGCCTGCCTACAGGCGTGTGTGTGAAGCCTATTGCATCTACTCTGCCAACTTTTGCCAGTGCACAGTGGCACTCATATCTGGTCAACTGTAGTGTACAGTGACATAAAACAACCCTTTTTTTACTTTAATCGATTGAATGTCAGTTGCCTGACTACAGGCGTGTGTGAAGCCTATTGCATCTCCTCTGCCAACTTTTGCCAGTGCACAGTGAAACTCATATCTGGTGCAACAGTAGTGTACAGTGAAATAAAAGAACACTTTATTTCTGTAATCGATTGAATATCAGTTGCCTACCTACAGGCGTGTGTGTGAGACCTATTGCATTTACTCTGCCAACTTTTGCCAGTGCACAGTGACACTCATATCTGGTGCAACCGTAGTGTACAGTGACATAAAACAACCCTTTTTTTACTTTAATCGATTGAATGTCAGTTGCCTGACTACAGGCATGTGTGTGAAACCTATTGCATCTAATCTGCCAACTTTTGCCAGTGCACAGTGGCACTCATATCTGGTCAACCGTAGTGTACAGTGACATAAAACAACCATTTTTTTACTTTAATCGATTGAATGTCAGTTGCCTGACTACAGGCATGTGTGAAGCCTATTGCATCTAATCTGCCAACTTTTGCCAGTGCACAGTGACACTCATATCTGGTGCAACAGTAGTGTACAATGAAATAAAAGAACTCTTTTTTTGCTGTAATCGATTGAATATCAGTTGCCTACCTACAGGTGTGAATGTGAGGCCTACAGCGCCTACTCTGCCAACTTTTGCCAGTGCACAGTGACACTCATATCTGGTGCAACCTAGTGTACAGTGACACAAAACAACCCTTTTTTTACTTTAATCGATTGAATGTCAGTTGCCTGACTACATGCGTGTGTGAAGCCTATTGCATCTACTATGACAACTTTTGCCAGTGCACAGTGACACTCATATCTGGTGCAACCGTAGTGTACAGTGACATAAAACAACCCTTTTTTGACTGTAATCGATTGAATATCAGTTGCCTGCCTACAGGCGTGTGTGTGAAGCCTATTGCATCTACGCTGCCAACTTTTGCACTCAGTGGCACTCATATCTGGTCAACCGTAGTGTACAGTGACATAAAACAACCCTTTTTTTACTTTAATCGATTGAATGTCAGTTGCCTGACTACAGGCGTGTGTGAAGCCTATTGCATCTACTCTGCCAACTTTTGCCAGTGCACAGTGAAACTCATATCTGGTGCAACAGTAGTGTACAGTGAAATAAAAGAACACTTTATTTCTGTAATCGATTGAATATCAGTTGCCTACCTACAGGCGTGTGTGTGAGACCTATTGCATCTAATCTGCCAACTTTTGCCAGTGCACAGTGACACTCATATCTGGTGCAACAAAAGTATACAGTGACATAAAACAACCCTTTTGTTTCAGTAATCGATTGAATATCAGTTGCCTGCCTACAGGCGTGTGTGTGAGGCCTATTGCATCTACTCTGCCAACTTTTGCCAGTGCACAGTGAAACTCATATCTGGTGCAACCGTAGTGTACAGTGAAATAAAACAACCCTTTTTTTACTTTAATCGATTGAATGTCAGTTGCCTGACTACAGGCATGTGTGTGAAACCTATTGCATCTAATCTGCCAACTTTTGCCAGTGCACAGTGGCACTCATATCTGGTCAACCGTAGTGTACAGTGACATAAAACAACCATTTTTTTACTTTAATCGATTGAATGTCAGTTGCCTGACTACAGGCATGTGTGAAGCCTATTGCATCTAATCTGCCAACTTTTGCCAGTGCACAGTGACACTCATATCTGGTGCAACAGTAGTGTACAGTGAAATAAAAGAACACTTTTTTTTCTGTAATCGATTGAATATCAGTTGCCTACCTACAGGTGTGTGTGTGAGGCCTACAGCGCCTACTCTGCCAACTTTTGCCAGTGCACAGTGACACTCATATCTGGTGCAACCTAGTGTACAGTGACACAAAACAACCCTTTTTTTACTTTAATCGATTGAATGTCAGTTGCCTGACTACATGCGTGTGTGGAGCCTATTGCATCTACTATGACAACTTTTGCCAGTGCACAGTGACACTCATATCTGGTGCAACCGTAGTGTACAGTGACATAAAACAACTCTTTTTTTACTGTAATCGATTGAATATCAGTTGCCTGCCTACAGGCGTGTGTGTGAAGCCTATTGCATCTACGCTGCCAACTTTTGCACTCAGTGGCACTCATATATGGTCAACCGTAGTGTACAGTGACATAAAACAACACTTTTTTTACTTTAATCGATTGAATGTCAGTTGCCTGACTACAGGCGTGTGTGCAGCCTATTGCATCTAATCTGCCAACTTTTGCCAGTGCACAGTGGCACTCTAGTGCAATAGTAGTGTACAGTGAAATAAAAGAACACTTTTTTTTCTGTAATCGATTGAATATCAGTTGCCTGACTACAGGCGTGTGTGAAGCCTATTGCATCTAATCTGCCAACTTTTGCCAGTGCACAGTGACACTCATATCTGGTGCAATAGTAGTGTACAGTGAAATAAAAGAACACTTTTTTTTCTGTAATCGATTGAATATCAGTTGCCTGCCTACAGGCGTGTGTGTGAGGCCTATTGCATCTACTCTGCCAACTTTTGCCAGTGCACAGTGACACTCATATCTGGTGCAACCATAGTGTACAGTGACATAAAACAACCCTTTTCTTTCAGTAATCGATTGAATATCAGTTGCCTGCCTACAGGCATGAGTGTGAGGCCTATTGCATCTACTCTGCCAACTTTTGCCAGTGCACAGTGACACTCATATCTGGTGCAACTGTAGTGTACAGTGAAATAAAAGAACCCTTTTTTTTCTGTAATCAATTGAATATTAGTTGCCTGCCTACAGGCGTGTGTGTGAGGCCTATTGCATCTAATCTGCCAACTTTTGCCAATGCACAGTGACACTCATATCTGGTGCAACCGTAGTGTACAGTGACATAAAACAACCCTTTTTTGACTGTAATCGATTGAATATCAGTTGCCTGCCTACAGGCGTGTGTGTGTAGCATTTTGCATCTACTCTGCCAACTTTTGCCAGTGCATAGTGGCACTCATATCTGGTCAACCGTAGTGTACAGTGACATAAAACAACCCTTTTTTTTACTTTAATCGATTGAATGTCAGTTGCCTGACTACAGGCGTGTGTGAGGCCTACAGCATCTACTCTGCCAACTTTTGCCAGTGCACAGTGACACTCATATCTGGTGCAACCATAGTGTACAGTGACATAAAACAACCCTTTTATTTCAGTAATCGATTGAATATCAGTTGCCTGCCTACAGGCGTGTGTGTGAGGCCTATTGCATCTACTCTGCCAACTTTTGCCAGTGCACAGTGACACTCATATCTGGTGCAACCGTAGTGTACAGTGACATAAAACAACCCTTTTTTTACTGTAATCGATTGAATATCAGTTGCCTGCCTACAGGCGTGTGTGTGAAGCCTATTGCATCTACTCTGCCAACTTTTGCCAGTGCACAGTGACACTCATATCTGGTGCAACCGTAGTGTACAGTGAAATAAAAGAACCCTTTTTTTTCTGTAATCAATTGAATATCAGTTGCCTGCCTACAGGCGTGTGTGTGAGGCCTATTGCATCTAATCTGCCAACTTTTGCCAGTGCACAGTGACACTCATATCTGGTGCAACCGTAGTGTACAGTGACATAAAACAACCCTTTTTTTCTGTAATCGATTGAATATCAGTTGCCTGCCTACAGGCGTGTGTGTGAAGCCTATTGCATCTACTCTGCCAACTTTTGCCAGTGCACAGTGACACTCATATCTGGTGCAACCGTAGTGTACAGTGACATAAAACAACCCTTTTTTGACTGTAATCGATTGAATATCAGTTGCCTGCCTACAGGCGTGTGTGTGAAGCCTATTGCATCTACTCTGCCAACTTTTGCCAGTGCACAGTGGCACTCATATCTGGTGCAACCGTAGTGTACAGTGACATAAAACAACCCTTTTTTTACTTTAATCGATTGAATGTCAGTTGCCTGACTACAGGCGTGTGTGAAGCCTATTGCATCTACTCTGCCAACTTTTGCCAGTGCACAGTGACACTCATATCTGGTGCAACCGTAGTGTACAGTGACATAAAAGAACCCTTTTTTTTCTGTAATCGATTGAATATCAGTTGCCTGCCTACAGGCGTGTGTGTGAGGCCTATTGCATCTACTCTGCCAACTTTTGCCAGTGCACAGTGACACTCATATCTGGTGCAACCAGTAGTGTACAGTGACATAAAACAACCCTTTTTTTTCTGTAATCGATTGAATATCAGTTGCCTGCCTACAGGCGTGTGTGTGAGGCCTATTGCATCTACTCTGCCAACTTTTGCCAGTGCACAGTGACACTCATATCTGGTGCAACCGTAGTGTACAGTGAAATAAAAGAACCCTTTTTTTACTGTAATCGATTGAATATCAGTTGCCTGCCTACAGGCGTGTGTGTGAGGCCTATTGCATCTACTCTGCCAACTTTTGCCAGTGCACAGTGACACTCATATCTGGTGCAACCGTAGTGTACAGTGACATAAAACAACCCTTTTTTGACTGTAATCGATTGAATATCAGTTGCCTGCCTACAGGCGTGTGTGTGAAGCCTATTGCATCTACTCTGCCAACTTTTGCCAGTGCACAGTGACACTCATATCTGGTGCAACAGTAGTGTACAGTGAAATAAAAGAACACTTTTTTTTCTGTAATCGATTGAATATCAGTTGCCTGACTACAGGCGTGTGTGTGAGGCCTACTGCATCTACTCTGCCAACTTTTGCCAGTGCACAGTGACACTCATATCTGGTGCAACCATAGTGTACAGTGAAATAAAAGAACCCTTTTTTTTCTGTAATCGATTGAATATCAGTTGCCTGCCTACAGGCGTGTGTGTGAGCCTATTGCATCTACTCTGCCAACTTTTGCCAGTGCACAGTGGCACTCATATCTGGTCAACCGTAGTGTACAGTGACATAAAACAACCCTTTTTTTACTTTAATCGATTGAATGTCAGTTGCCTGACTACAGGCGTGTGTGTGAAGCCTATTGCATCTACTCTGCCAACTTTTGCCAGTGCACAGTGACACTCATATCTGGTGCAACAGTAGTGTACAGTGAAATAAAAGAACACTTTTTTTTCTGTAATCGATTGAATATCAGTTGCCTGCCTACAGGCGTGTGTGTGAGGCCTATTGCATCTACTCTGCCAACTTTTGCCAGTGCACAGTGACACTCATATCTGGTGCAACCATAGTGTACAGTGAAATAAAAGAACCCTTTTTTTTCTGTAATCGATTGAATATCAGTTGCCTGCCTACAGGCGTGTGTGTGAGGCCTATTGCATCTACTCTGCCAACTTTTGCCAGTGCACAGTGACACTCATATCTGGTGCAACAGTAGTGTACAGTGAAATAAAAGAACACTTTTTTTTCTGTAATCGATTGAATATCAGTTGCCTGCCTACAGGCGTGTGTGTGAAGCCTACAGCGCCTACTCTGCCAACTTTTGCCAGTGCACAGTGACACTCATATCTGGTGCAACCTAGTGTACAGTGAAATAAAAGAACCCTTTTTTTCTGTAATCGATTGAATATCAGTTGCCTGCCTACAGGCGTGTGTGTGAAGCCTATTGCATCTACTCTGCCAACTTTTGCCAGTGCACAGTGACACTCATATCTGGTGCAACCGTAGTGTACAGTGACATAAAACAAGCCTTTTTTTTCTGTAATCGATTGAATATCAGTTGCCTGCCTACAGGCGTGTGTGTGAGGCCTATTGCATCTACTCTGCCAACTTTTGCCAGTGCACAGTGACACTCATATCTGGTGCAACCGTAGTGTACAGTGACATAAAACAACCCTTTTTTGTCTGTAATCGATTGAATATCAGTTGCCTGCCTACAGGCGTGTGTGTGAAGCCTATTGCATCTACTCTGCCAACTTTTGCCAGTGCACAGTGGCACTCATATCTGGTGCAACCGTAGTGTACAGTGACATAAAACAACCCTTTTTTTACTTTAATCGATTGAATGTCAGTTGCCTGACTACAGGCGTGTGTGTGAAGCCTATTGCATCTACTCTGCCAACTTTTGCCAGTGCACAGTGACACTCATATCTGGTGCAACAGTAGTGTACAGTGAAATAAAAGAACACTTTTTTTTCTGTAATCGATTGAATATCAGTTGCCTGCCTACAGGCGTGTGTGTGAGGCCTATTGCATCTACTCTGCCAACTTTTGCCAGTGCACAGTGACACTCATATCTGGTGCAACCATAGTGTACAGTGAAATAAAACAACCCTTTTGTTTCAGTAATCGATTGAATATCAGTTGCCTGCCTACAGGCGTGTGTGTGAGGCCTATTGCATCTACTCTGCCAACTTTTGCCAGTGCACAGTGACACTCATATCTGGTGCAACCGTAGTGTACAGTGAAATAAAAGAAACCTTTTTTTCTGTAATCAATTGAATGTCAGTTGCCTGCCTACAGGCGTGTGTGTGAGTCCTATTGCATCTAATCTGCCAACTTTTGCCAGTGCACAGTGACACTCATATCTGGTGCAACCGTAGTGTACAGTGAAATAAAAGAACCCTTTTTTGACTGTAATCGATTGAATATCAGTTGCCTGCCTACAGGCGTGTGTGTGAAGCCTATTGCATCTACTCTGCCAACTTTTGCCACTGCACAGTGGCACTCATATCTGGTGCAACAGTAGTGTACAGTGAAATAAAAGAACACTTTTTTTTCTGTAATCGATTGAATATCAGTTGCCTGCCTACAGGCGTGTGTGTGAGGCCTATTGCATCTACTCTGCCAACTTTTGCCAGTGCACAGTGACACTCATATCTGGTGCAACCTAGTGTACAGTGACATAAAAGAACCCTTTTTTGACTGTAATCGATTGAATATCAGTTGCCTGCCTACAGGCGTGTGTGTGAAGCCTATTGCATCTACTCTGCCAACTTTTGCCAGTGCACAGTGGCACTCATATCTGGTCAACCGTAGTGTACAGTGACATAAAACAACCCTTTTTTTACTTTAATCGATTGAATGTCAGTTGCCTGACTACAGGCGTGTGTGAAGCCTATTGCATCTACTCTGCCAACTTTTGCCAGTGCACAGTGACACTCATATCTGGTGCAACAGTAGTGTACAGTGAAATAAAAGAACACTTTTTTTTCTGTAATCGATTGAATATCAGTTGCCTGCCTACAGGCGTGTGTGTGAGGCCTATTGCATCTACTCTGCCAACTTTTGCCAGTGCACAGTGACACTCATATCTGGTGTAACCATAGTGTACAGTGAAATAAAAAAAAACCCTTTTGTTTCAGTAATCGATTGAATATCAGTTGCCTGCCTACAGGCATGTGTGTGAGGCCTATTGCATCTACTCTGCCAACTTTTGCCAGTGCACAGTGACACTCATATCTGGTGCAACCGTAGTGTACAGTGAAATAAAAGAAACCTTTTTTTTCTGTAATCAATTGAATATCAGTTGCCTGCCTACAGCTGTGTGTGTGAGTCCTATTGCATCTAATCTGCCAACTTTTGCCAGTGCACAGTGACACTCATATCTGGTGAAACCTAGTGTACAGTGAAATAAAAGAACCCTTTTTTGACTGTAATCGATTGAATATCCGTTGCCTGCCTACATGCGTGTTTGTGAAGCCTATTGCATCTACTCTGCCAACTTTTGCCACTGCACAGTGGCACTCATATCTGGTGCAACAGTAGTGTACAGTGAAATAAAAGAACACTTTTTTTTCTGTAATCGATTGAATATCAGTTGCCTACCTACAGGCGTGTGTGTGAGGCCTACAGCGCCGACTCTGCCAACTTTTGCCAGTGCACAGTGACACTCATATCTTGTGCAAGCTAGCGTACAGTGAAATAAAAGAACCCTTTTTTTTCTGTAATCGATTGGATATCAGTTGCCTGCCTATAGGCGTGTGTGTGAGTCCTATTACATCTACTCTGCCAACTTTTGCCAGTGAACAGTGGCACTCATATCTGGTCAATCGTAGTGTACAGTGACATAAAACAACCCTTTTTTGACTTTAATCGTTTGAATGTCAGTTGCCTGACTACAGGCGTGTGTGAAGCCTATTGCATCTACTCTGCCAACTTTTGCCAGTGCACAGTGACACTCATATCTGGTGCAACAGTAGTGTACAGTGAAATAAAAGAACACTTTTTTTTCTGTAATTAATTGAATATCAGTTGCCTGCCTACAGGCGTGTGTGTGAGGCCTATTGCATCTACTCTGCCAACTTTTGCCAGTGCACAGTGACACTCATATCTGGTGCAACCATAGTGTACAGTGAAATAAAACAACCCTTTTGTTTCAGTAATCGATTGAATATCAGTTGCCTGCCTACAGGTGTGTGTGTGAGGCCTATTGCATCTTCTCTGCCAACTTTTGCCACTGCACAGTGGCACTCATATCTGGTGCAACAGTAGTGTACAGTGAAATAAAAGAACACTTTTTTTTCTGTAATCGATTGAATATCAGTTGCCTACCTACAGGCGTGTGTGTGAGGCCTACAGCGCCGACTCTGCCAACTTTTGCCAGTGCACAGTGACACTCATATCTTGTGCAAGCTAGCGTAGAGTGAAATAAAAGAACCCTTTTTTTTCTGTAATCGATTGGATATCAGTTGCCTGCCTACAGGCGTGTGTGTGAGGCCTATTACAACTACTCTGCCAACTTTTGCCAGTGAACAGTGGCACTCATATCTGGTCAACCGTAGTGTACAGTGACATAAAAC
Source organism: Discoglossus pictus (assembly GCA_027410445.1). Taxonomy (NCBI): domain Eukaryota; kingdom Metazoa; phylum Chordata; class Amphibia; order Anura; family Alytidae; genus Discoglossus; species Discoglossus pictus. The sequence goes on along the minus strand of CM050165.1, from coordinate 283,897,661 downwards.
AACCCTTTTTTGACTTTAATCGTTTGAATGTCAGTTGACTGACTACAGGCGTGTGTGAAGCCTATTGCATCTACTCTGCCAACTTTTGCCAGTGCACAGTGACACTCATATCTGGTGCAACAGTAGTGTACAGTGAAATAAAAGAACACTTTTTTTTCTGTAATTAATTGAATATCAGTTGCCTGCCTACAGGCGTGTGTGTGAGGCCTATTGCATCTACTCTGCCAACTTTTGCCAGTGCACAGTGACACTCATATCTGGTGCAACCATAGTGTACAGTGACATAAAACAACCCTTTTGTTTCAGTAATCGATTAAATATCAGTTGCCTGCCTACAGGCGTGTGTGTGAGGCCTATTGCATCTACTCTGCCAACTTTTGCCAGTGCACAGTGACACTCATATCTGGTGCAACCGTAGTGTACAGTGAAATAAAAGAAACCTTTTTTTTCTGTAATTAATTGAATATTAGTTGCCTACCTACAGGCGTGTGTGTGAGGCCTACAGCGCCTACTCTGCCAACTTTTGCCAGTGCACAGTGACACTCATATCTGGTGCAACAGTAGTGTACAGTGAAATAAAAGAACACTTTTTTTTTCTGTAATCAATTGAATATCAGTTGCCTACCTACAGGCGTGTGTGTGAGGCCTACAGCGACGACTCTGCCAACTTTTGCCAGTGCACAGTGACACTCATATCTTGTGCAAGCTAGCGTACAGTGAAATAAAAGAACCCTTTTTTTTTCTGTAATCGATTGGATATCAGTTGCCTGCCTACAGGCGTGTGTGTGAGGCCTATTGCATCTACTCTGCCAACTTTTGCCAGTGAACAATGGCACTCATATCTGGTCAACCGTAGTGTACAGTGACATAAAACAACCCTTTTTTGACTTTAATCGATTGAATATCAGTTGCCTGACTACAGGCGTTTGTGAAGCCTTTTGCATCTACTCTGCCAACTTTTGCCAGTGCACAGTGACACTCATATCTGGTGCAACAGTAGTGTACAGTGAAATAAAAGAACACTTTTTTTTCTGTAATTAATTTAATATCAGTTGCCTGCCTACAGGCGTGTGTGTGAGGCCTATTGCATCTACTCTGCCAACTTTTGCCAGTGCACAGTGACACTCATATCTGGTGCAACCATAGTGTACAGTGACATAAAACAACCCTTTTGTTTCAGTAATCGATTGAATATCAGTTGCCTGCCTACAGGCGTGTGTGTGAGGCCTATTGCATCTACTCTGCCAACTTTTGCCAGTGCACAGTGACACTCATATCTGGTGCAATCGTAGTGTACAGTGAAATAAAAGAACACTTTTTTTTCTTTAATAATTGAATATCAGTTGCCTGCCTACAGGCGTGTGTGTGAGGCCTATTTCATCTACTCTGCCAACTTTTGCCAGTGAACAGTGGCACTCATATCTGGTCAACCGTAGTGTACAGTGACATAAAACAACCCTTTTTTTACTTTAATCGATTGAATGTCAGTTGCCTGACTACAGGCGTGTGTGAAGCCTATTGCATCTACTCTGCCAACTTTTGCCAGTGCACAGTGACACTCATATCTGGTGCAACAGTAGTGTACAGTGAAATAAAAGAACACTTTTTTTTCTGTAATCGATTGAATATCAGTTGCCTACCTACAGGCGTGTGTGAGAGGCCTACAGCGCCTACTCTGCCAACTTTTGCCAGTGCACAGTGACACTCATATCTGGTGCAACCTAGCGTACAGTGAAATAAAAGAACCGTTTTTTTTCTGTAATCGATTGAATATCAGTGGCCTGCCTACAGGCGTGTGTGTGAAGCCAATTGCATCTACTCTGCCAACTTTTGCCAGTGCACAGTGACACTCATATCTGGTGCAACTGTATTGTACAGTGACATAAAACAAAACTTTTTTATAAGTAATCGATTGAATATCAGTTGCCTGCCTACAGGCGTGTGTGTGTGGCCTATTGCATCTACTCTGCCAACATTTGACAGTGAAAAGTGGCACTCATATCTGGTCAACCGTAGTGTACAGTGACATAAATCAACCCTTTTTTTACTTTAATCGATTGAATATCAGTTGCCTGACTACAGGCGTGTGTGAAGCCTATTGCATCTACTCTGCCAACTTTTGCCAGTGCACAGTGACACTCATATCTGCTGCAACCTAGTTTACAGTGAAATAAAAGAACCCTTTTGTGACTGTAATCGATTGAATATCAGTTGCCTGCCTACAGGCGTGTGTGTGAGGCCTACAGCGCCTACTCTGCCAACTTTTGCCAGTGCACAGTGACACTCATATCTGGTGTCACAGTAGCTTGCACGCTTAGTACCACTAATCGAAAAAAAAATGACAGGCAGAGACAGGTTACCCCGCAGGGTCCGTCATGGTCGTTGTGCTTTGATTCACCTTGGCCCTAGAAAAATGCCCAGTTTTCAGAGGCAACGTACCCTGAACTTAAAAAGTTCTGAGGACATGGTTGATTGGCTAACACAGGACACCCAATCTTCTACAGCTTCCGCTCGGAACCTAGATACACCATTCTCCAGCTTAGCTTCGCCCGCCCGCCGCCACCACCAACACTAGCACCAAAGCCGCTTCACTTGATCCGTCAGCAGAGTTATTTACATATCCGTTGGAAGAAATGAGTGATGCACAAACATTAGTGCCAGAGGATGTAGATAACAGGGATATGTCCCAGTCAGGCAGCATTACACACATGGACATACGGTCTGATGATGATGATGATGTTGTACCGGTGCTGCTTCCTTTGTTGAGTTGTCAGATACAAGTGAAGCGATTGATGAGGATGATGCGTCCGTCGATGTCACGTGGGTGCCCGCTATAAGAGAAGAACAGGAGGAAAGTTCAGATGGTGAGACAGAGAGGAGGAGGAGAGGAGTTGGAAGCAGCGGGAGGTCGTCGAAAGTAGCTAGTGGCACAGTCAGAGAGCATGCATCGACACCCGCGGTCAGCCAGACAGCACGCCAGTCAACGCATGCTGTTGCCACCACCAGAATACCGTCTTTGCTGAGCTCAGCAGTGTGGTAATTTTTTGGTGTGTCTGTCTGTGACAACAGCGATGCCATTTGCAACCTGTTGGAAAAGAAACTGAGTTGTGGGAAGTCCAACACCCACCTTGGTACAACTTCTTTGCGAAGGCACATGATGTCACATCACAAACGCCTATGGGATCAAAACATCAGTACAAGCAGCACACAAAGTCAAAGCCGCCATCCTCCTCCTGGTCCAGCCTCTTCAGCCACGTCAACCACTGCTGCCCTGCTTGCCCCCTATCAACCATCCGCCACTCCGTGTCTCGCCCTGAGCAGTCCCTTCTCATCTGCCCACAGTCAGGTGTCTGTCAAGGACATGTTTGAGCGTAAGAAGCCAATGTCACAAAGTCACCCCCTTGCCCGGCAACTGACAGCTGGCTTGTCTGAACTCTTAGCCCGCCAGCTTTTACCATACAAGCTGGTGGAGTCTGAGGCGTTCAAAAAATTTGTAGCTATTGGGACACCGCAGTGGAAGGTACCCGGCCGAAATTTCTTTGCACAAAAGGCAATCCCCAACCTGTACTCGATTGTGCCAAAGGAAGTAATGGCATCTCTGGCACACAGTGTTGGGGCAAGGGTCCATCTGACCACTGATACCTGGTCTGCAAAGCATGGTCAGGGCAGGTATATCACCTACACTGCGTATTGGGTAAACCTGGTGACGGCTGCCAAGTATGAAATACGTGGCTCTGCAGAGGAGTTGGTGACACCGCCACGACTTGCAGGCAGGCCTGCTGCCACCTCCTCTACTCCTCCTACTCCACCCTTTTCCCTAACTTCCTCGGCTGAGTCCTCTTCTTCTGCTGCTATGTCTTGCTCCACATCAACGGCACCCCCCCCCCCCCCAGCTCCACAGGTACTATCCCGGATACGGCAGTGTCACACCGTCTTAGGGTTGACTTCCCTGAAAGCAGAGAGTCACACCGGACCAGCACTCCTGTCCGCCCTGAACGCACAGGTGGATCAGTGGCTGACTCCGCACCAACTGGAGATCGGCAAAGTGGTTTGTGACAACGGAAGAAGTTTGTTGGCTGCATTGAATTTGGGCAAGATGACACATGTGCCGTACATGGCACATGTGTGTAATCAGATTGTACAACGCTTTGTGCATAAGCACCCAGGCTTACAGGACGTCCTGAAGGAGGCCAGGAAGGTGTGTGCCCATTTCAGTCGTTCCTACACGGCCATTGCGCACTTTACAGATATCCAGCGGCGAAACAACATGCCAGCGAGGCGCTTGATTTTAGACAGCCCGACACGTTGGAATTTAACACTCCTAATGTTTGACCGCCTGCTCCAACAAGAAAAGGCCGTTAATGAGTATTTGTATGACCAGGGTGCTAGGACAGCCTCTGCAGAGCTGGGGATTTTTTTTTGCCACGTTACTGGACGCTCATGCGCAATGCCTGTAGGCTTATGCGTCCTTTTAAGGAGGTGACAAACCCGGTCTGTCGCACCCAAGGCACCATCAGCGACATCATACCATTTGTTTTCTTCCTGGAGCGTGCCCTGCGAAGAGTGCTGGATCAGGCCATAGATAAGCGTGAAGAGGAAGAGGAAGAGTTGTGGTCACCATCACCACCAGAAACAGCCTTATCAGCATCGCTTGCTGGACTTGCGGCAATGCTGGAAGAAGATTGTGAGGAAGAGGAGTCAGAGGAGGAATGTGGCTTTGGGGAGGAGGAGGAAGACCAACCACAACAGGCATCCCAGGGTGCTCGTTGTCACCTATCTGGTACCCGTGGTGTTGTACGTGGCTGGGGGGAAGAACATACCTTCAGTGAGATCACTGAGTATGAGGAACGGGACATGACTAGCTCGGCATCCAACCTTGTGTAAATGTGGTCTTTCGTGCCTGTTGAGGGACCCTTGTATAAAAAGGATGAAGGAGAACGACCTGTACTGGGTGTCCACGCTACTAGACCCCCGGTATAAGCAGAAAGTGCCTGAAATATTACCGAATTACCACAAGTCGGAAAGGATGCAGCACTTGCAAAATAAATTAAAAAGTATGCTTTACACAGCGTTTAAGGGTGATGTCACAGCACAACGGCAATCTAACAGTGGAAGAGATGAACATAATCCTCCTCCTCCCATGACCACGCTTGCAAGGAGAGGACGCTTTACAGACGTGTTGTTGATGGAGGACATGCAGAGCTTTTTAAGTCCTATGCATCGCCACAGCCCTTCGGGGTCCACCCTCAGAGAACGACTCGACCGTCAGGTAACAGACTACCTCGCCATAACTACAGACATCGACACTATGAGGAGCGATGAACCCCTTGACTACTGGGTGTGCACACTTGCCCTGTGTTCTGAGCTATCCCAATTTGCCATAGAACTTCTGTCCTGCCCCGCTTCAAGTGTCCTGTCAGAAGGGACCTTAAGTGCAGCAGGAGGTTTTGTCACTGATAAGAGAAGTCGCCTAGGTCAAAAAAGTCTAGATTACCTCACCTTTATTAAGTTGAATGAGGGATGGATCCCGAAGGGACTGACAGTGGGCGATACATTTGATTAAAAAAGGCCTGATAGATGAGCTGCCTTGAGCTAATAATGGTCCACACGCTGCTGTATTTTATCCCTGAATGCCGGATGACTTGCGTGACTTATCCGCCACCAACTAGGGTTCAAGACGCAATGTTTTAGGGCACTTTCTGCCTGGCAAACTAACATAATTTTTTCTGGTCGCTGCAACAATACCTAATTTTTGCATTTAAATTATTTTATTTTAGAAGCCGTACAGCATGTAATGAAAAATAAAGCATTTTTGCATAACAGTTGTGCAAACATACATATTTACAATAAAGACATTTTATGAAAGTTAGCTGGCTATTCTTTCTTATTTTTACTTTTTAGGTTAATAATTTTACTTTTTTTTTACTGTGATTGCATTTTAAGAGATACCTAAAACATGGTAAAACAGACAATAGTAAAGAGTATATCTGCAGGAAACACCAAAGTCCTATTAGCTATCATCACTCCAGCAGTATTAGCTTATTATTTACAATATCTAACCTGGGCAATCACCCTTGGGTTACCCTAGGGCAGGCTTCAGTAAGCGACCTCTCCTTTCCTGGGACGATTTTGCCACCGGTTGCTTCTGAAGGGTCTCCAGGGCTCCCCCACTCCGGTCCTTCCCCCAGTGTCGCTTCAACCAGTAACAAATGTTTTATATTTGTAAAGTGACCCAATGATCCCCCTTAATAGAGGTTTATCTTTACAAATTTTGGAGAACCAATTTAAGACTGGTGTCCCCTGTTTCTGGGTCAGGGAGTGTGTGAAATGCCTCAGCCTACAGTAATTGTAATGTTCTGACAGCGGTAGCTCATGCTTGTCCCTCAGTTCCTCATAGGTGAGCATCTGGCTCTTTACTAACCAGTCTCCCAGTCTATCTAGTTTCCTTGACCTCCACCAGTGTGGTGATGTTGTGCTCATGTGTTTCGGGGCCTGAGGGTGGTCAAGAATTGTGGTCATTTGGGTGGATCCAGGGAACAAACCGGTGTGTTTCTTGGCCCATTTCCAGTATGATAGTGAGTGTCTGATTAGGGGGTTTGGCGAGTTTTTAAGGATCTGAGGCAATTCTGATAGCCAAGCCACCTTGTCCCAGGTTAAGGGCCCTAAAGTGTGGTTCTCTAAATACACACAGCCCGGTTGATGACATATAGAATGTGCTATTGGGAGGAAAGACAGGTGACGTAACAGGTATTAAACTGATATAATTTGAAGTGGGAGGACCCACCAAGCATCTATTTCCATCTCCATGTTCCAAAAATCCATGCCATATACACGTTCCCTGATAGCTGACGTAACAGGTATTAAACTGATAGGAATGAATAGTACAACTTAATACATCACTCCTATCTGGTGGTACCTTAGATTGAACGCGCAATGCCCCAAATTTGAAGTTGGAGGACCGACCAAGCATCTTTTTCCATCTCCCTGTTCCAAAAATCCATGCCATATACACGTCCCCTGATAGGTGACGTAACAGGTATTACACTGATAGGAATGAATAGTACAACTTAATACACCACTCCTATCTGGTGGCACATTACATTGCACATGCAGTGCCCCAAATTTGAAGTTGGAGGACCGACCAAGCATCTTTTTCCATCTCCCGCTTCCAAAAATCCATGCCATATACACGTCCCCTGATAGGGGACGTAACAGGTATTAAACTGATAGGAATACATAGTACAACTTAATACACTACTCCTATCTGGTGGCACATTACATTGCACGTGCAGTGCCCCAAATTCCAAGTAAGAGGTCCGACCATGCATCTTTTTCCATCTCCCTGTTCCAAAAATCCATGCCATATACACGTCCCCTAATAGTGGACGTAATAGGGATTAAACCGATAGGAATAGTACTACTTAACAGTACACACCTTATAATAATGCAGACAGAGTCAACGGAGAGAGAGGAGTCTGAAGAAGAGGAGTCAGAGGAGGAAGGTGGCTTTGAGGAGGTGGAAGACCAAACACAGCAGGCGTCCCAGGGGGCTTGTTGTCACCTTTTGGGGACCCTTGGTGGCTGGGTGGAGGAAAATACCTTCAATGACATCAGTGAGAACAAGAAACGGGACATGGCTAGCTTGGTGTCCACCCTTGTGCAAATGGGGAGTTTGCGGTTGTGCAAAGGGACTGTTTGCGGTTGTTTGCGGTGCATTAAACGGGGAGATTGGTCTGTTACTGTGAAGCGGGTGTAACCCTTACACTACCTGATCATTACAACATCATACCTGATGTTTTAAAGCATGTTATTCCAAACAATTTAGGAATGTTAGGTGATTTATGCCCTTTATGGCTTAAAACCAGACTCTGCATCAACTATGTAATTTTCCGTGGGAGTTTTGCCATGGATCCCCCTCCGGCATGCCACAGTCCAGGTGTTAGTCCCCTTGAAACAACTTTCCCATCACTATTGTGGCCAGAAAGAGTCCCTGTGGGTTTTGAAATTCGCCTGCTCATTGAAGTCTTTGGCGGTTCGCCGATGTTCGTCCGTTCGCGAACATTTGATGAAATTCGCGTACGCGGTTTGCGAAACGAAAATTTGATGTTCTTGACATCACTATTTAAGAGTATTTTAGAGTATTTTTATTAAGCTACTATGTCAATGGACTGTGCAATATCATTCTCTAATGATCTATACAAGTGTCATTTAGAAAATGAATATATTAACTTAAACAATGTTACTCAGTCTAGAAGAGTCCAGCATCTAAATCACAGATGAAAACATACTCTTTCAGCAATAATCAATTAGTCATAATATAAAATATTTTTATTTCAGTAAAGTATCAGCCCTATTAAATTTGCTCAACGTGTAAAACCGTAGCCCGTGATGTAGCCCGCAAGACTTATGGCTATTAAATTGCACCCGGAAAGCAACCTGCTCACCTTCTCACTTCACTCGCCAAGATTTCTGGCTCCAGACCCTTGGAAAATACTATTGAGGTCATTACTGCTATGTTGATGCTTCCTGTATAGATTTTCTGTGCATTTTTTTGTCTTTTATCACACCCACTTTGGCATAAAAAATTCCTCTGACACCCTCAATTTTTTTCAAGAGATCTCTTGACTTTCCCATTGTGTTATTTTCTTCTATCTTTTTACAGAATGTCTTCTTGTTTTCCATGCTATTATCTAGAATTCTGCATTTACGGTAGTTGGACAAATTTTTTCCTGTCTCCACTACCTATCACTTTGCTTCTTTCCTGGGCTATTTTCAACCCTCATTAGACAGACAGTTTGCCTTCTTAGTTTTCTTTCTTTTGGGGATATCCTTTGTTGCTTTTTCCTGGATAATGTTGCAAACTTCACTCTACTACATATTCACAATGGATATTATTTTTTTCATATCTGCTTGGACTGATGATTTTCCTCTTTTCGTCAGTTTAATTCTGAACTTTGCAGTAAGAAACCCAGTCAGCTTCAGGTCTTGTTTTTGCTGACTGTATAAAGCCCCTCCATGTTTCACTACAAAGTATATAGTCAATCTGATTTATATTTTGTCCATCTGGTCATGTCTATATTTAGAGTCATCTTGGAGGTTGTTGAAAGAGGGTGTTTGCATTGACCAGAGGATCCCACTAATCTCTGGCCTGCTTCATTTACTCATGTAACTCATGTAAGTTTTGTTTTTTCTGGACTATAAGAAATAAAATTCCTACATATAAATGTGGTAGAATGCAGCTAATGTGAAACATGTTTTTCTAAATCAAAACAATATACTACACACACATATAGTCCCAGCCCCTTTGTTATTGCTACTCATCATACCACTTGGAAATATCTTCCTTAAACAAGTTTTACCCACAACAAAGCAAATTTTAGATAAAATACACAAATTACAAATCATGAATGCTATTCCCAGGGACATAATATTAAAAGTTGACGTTAACACAGAAAATAGCCACCCTCTATAAGTAAGCCTTAAAATAACTAGCAAACATACTAGATGAAAGACTCGTCACAGTGACCCAACTTAAGGTATATATTTCAACCCAGAATAAAAGCAGTAAAGGGAGCACAATAAACCATCACTCTGATGGAATGCTTCTGGGGAAGGAAAGGCAAAGTGGAAGGAGACACCAATTCTAGTTGTAGTAGAGGACTGTCTATTTTTATGTTGGTCATGTGTTATTAAAAAATGTGAAGAGGTCTTACCATTATGCCAAGTCCTCCTCTTAAGAAGGAATAAACAACATTTTTATTAAAATAGGCAGCCCTAGGATAGTCAACACTCTTTAAACAAACTAATCATTACATACCACCTCTAGTCTTTATTAGTCAATGGGTTTTAGGAGGAGAAGAACAAACTATATATGTACCATCCAGTTATATATGTTCCCATTGTTATGTTAATAATATAAGTCACATTGAGCAATCGTTCCTACCACTTACTGTCCACCTATCACTCCAGATGCTTTTTATTCTCATTTAAAAAAGTCAGATTTGTTTATAGATGGTACAAAAAGAGTATGGAGAGTATGTATGTCTATAATATTTCATAAGTTGTTTCAAATAACACTACAACACCTAAATCCATATTAGAAAGGCTTGTGGATATAAGTGCACTCATCTAAGGAATAAGTAGGTTAGAAGCCTCGAAGGTCCTGATCCCTTTAGTACAGAGCCTAAATCTACTAGTGGAACTTACACCTGTATATGCCAGGAAAGACTCTCAACTAGTGGTAATACAGGTGAGGAGATGATCAGAGGGATCTCACGAGGAATGCTCAGCTGTGACTACATTCAGTGGGCCAAGAGTACTATCTCCATTTCTATATGATATTGTTTAGCCACATTGATATCACATTCAGGTGGTATATATATAGGTGTTATCAGATTATAATTGATCTGAAAGTCACTGTGTATATATTTCACTTACATATTTGGTAGCACTGCTTGCAGATGAAGAAGATGCCTTCATGGATTTAAATTGTGCATAAAATTTAAATATAACAAAATCTTAATAACATTGTGTGATCATTTGATTCTTGTGTGCTACTATACATCTGACTTCCTGTTGTCTTTTTATTTTTTTTCATTTTACAAAATTATAAATATTACAACATTCTTACAAACAACAATCATGGTGGGTAATTCAATACCTTATTCAAAAAAAGAAAATAATATATTTATCATAAGACTAAGAGAAAAATATAATCACATCAAAGAGGAATGATATTTCGTTTTTTGTTGCATACAAATCCCATAAATGCCAATTGGAAAATAAACCGTTTTTCGTTAAGACTTCTATGGGCCCTTCTTTTACACAATCTCAATTTTTTGTAATTCAATTTTCAACTTCAACCCAAGATGTAATATGTATGATTTTTCAACATTTTACCAAGAGACATTTCACTATGAATAAATTATGTAATATTAAATATTTACATTGGAGAGCTAACAAGTTGATATCCAAATGTATATAGAAATAGAATAGACATTGGGGACTACAACGGATATCTCTACCAACTATCCTTGAGATCTGCTTGCAACATTGAATCCTAAAGGGCTTCACATTCCCACCATACATGCATGGTGGAACCCTGTTTCCCACATCTCTTCCAACACATAATTCGAGATTTTGAATCAAACCTATTAATAGCTTCTGTAGTACTTTGAGAAAAATTAAATATATGAAACGCATATTACTGACTGTTTAACTAATCCAAATGCCGCAATCCATACATTTTCATTATAAACTATATCTAAATTTGTCTCCCATTCTTTTAACCCTCTAGATTTAACAAAAGGACAATTAGATAAAATTATCTTACAACATTTGGAAATTATATGTGAATCATCCCACATATATATTAATTCTTCAAATTAGGTTAAATTTCTTATGTTAGTTCTTTTAAAGCCAGGTTGATTCAGGGACTTTTTTAAGGCCCTATAATTGAACCAAATAAAACTATTTAAATCAAATTTATTTTTAATCCTCACTAAATCTAATAATGTACCACTTGAGTAGAAGTCACCTATATTACGGGTTCCTTTTTTCTTCCAGGAGGAAAGATCTAAATTTTTATTTCTATATGATAGAATTTCTATAGATGCACCTAAAGATAGGAATTGTGGTAACATCAATCTTTCTCTAACCCTATACTAAAATGTTATCAGTGACTTTACACCCCTAGGAAATAATTTTTATTTTGATGGAACAAATTTTGGAAATAATCAAATAGATTGAATAGATATGTTTATTAATAAATTAGGCTCAATTTTTTTTCCAAATAGTTTTCTTATACAAAGAATTCCAGCTAACCAGATGTGAGATTGCTATTTTGTCATGGATATCATTTACTAAAGGTATAGATAAGCCTTTGCTTTCAAATTATTGTTAGAAATATATTTTATTCTAGGTCTTTTATGTATATATATATATATATATATATATATATATATATATATATACTGAACATATATATCCAATTTTGATTGTAATTTACCAAGGGTAAATGTAGGAACTATTTAAGGGAGACATCTAAAATGATATCTTATGGATTACAGTCATCTTTGTGGCTGCTATTCTTGCAGACCAAGACATATTTAAAAATGTCCAATCATATAAGGTCAATCTTATCTGTTTTATAATCCCATCAAAGTTATCTTTTAGTAAATTCTTTAATTGAAAGGAGAACTTAATCCTCCAATGTGAAATATATTTTGATTTCCAGGCATAGGGGTATAGGTTTTTTAGATTTCTTTTTTGTTATATATTAATTCCTCTAGAAATTATATCAGTTTTTAAGTAATTGATTTTGGAATAGGAGACTCTTCCAAATTCTGTCAAACTTTGATGTAAACGAGAAAAGGAAATTTCCGTGTCAGTTAGTGTTAATACTATGTCATCCGCAAACAACATCATTTTATAATTTGTATTCCCTATCTTTACTCCATCACATTGGACTCTCTAATGGCTTTTGTCAAAGGTTCTATAAATAATATAAATAATAGGGGTGATAAAGGACATCCCTGGCGTGTACCATTTGTAATGTCAAATTTTTGTTTTTCAAAGCCAGGAACAGTTATAAATGTATTTGGATTGGTATATAAGGTTTAATTGCCTTAGATGCAAATTCTGCCAAACCATATTTCTGAAGTAAAGCCTCAAGAAAATCCCAGCTGACCGTACCAAATGCTTTGTCTTCATGGTTTACCTCTCTGCTTTTTCACTTCTGCCATCCAAGAGATCATAATGCCATGAATATAGGCTTTATGCGCACACCAAAATACTGATGGAGAAGAAACCAAAGCTTTATTTTCTTTAAAAAAAGCTTTGCATTTCCTTTCTTAACAAATTTACTTGTTCTTGATATTTGAACAGCATTGGTTCAACTCTCCAGTTTTTTTCTCTATGCACTTCAATTATATAATTTAAAGTTAGACTAATCATTGAATGGTCAGACCATGGAGTTTCATGTATTCCTGCCTCTTTAGATATATTTGTTTTTGAATCCACTAATATATAATCTATTTTAGAATAAGAACAGTGGCAATTTAAAAAAAGAAAAAAAATCTCCACATATTGAAGATATCTAATCAAGAGATCTCTTTTAAAGCCAAATTGGATACAGAACTCTCTGATTTCAGTTTTAAGCTTGTTTAAAGCATGTTTAAGCATGTTGGAACATGTTAAAGTCCACATATAGGATTAATTAACCCTTCTTCACTGTCTGAACCAATTTTAGAATTTTCTTTAGAAATTGTATTTGATTCTTATTAGGTATATATATAGGTATATATATATATATATATATATATATATATATATATATATATATATATATATATATATATATATATATATATATATATATATATATATTGACTAGAGTAATACACCTGACATTTATGGTGCCCATCCAGACAATATATCTACCTTGATTGTCATTTTTTTTTATATTCTTCTTGCAGATTTAGTTTCTTATTAAAAAAAAATTAAGATGCCCCTTGATTTATTGTATTAAAGGTTTTATTATTCACAGTGAAGAGATTCTATTCTTAATTCAGTCTCTTGTAGACACACAATATCCACTTTATATTTGGCATAGTTTGTAAATGCAACTTTTCTTTTAGACGAAGAATTCAACCCATTGACATTATTAGAGACTTTTTTAATCACCATTTTATATTATCTATAATGATATTTATAGCTATTTTTTATATTTCCATCTACTCTGCTCCCAACTCTTTAGCTGTGTCCTTACCCTTTACATTCTCCTATTCCATCATCTAATTTCTTTCCTATATTGATCTTATTCCCATCAACCATGTATTCATCCATACAGACTAACATACTCAAGAGAGCCGAGGTCCTTTTGAGCATTCTTGTTTAACAGGGCTATTTAGCTGATAGAAAGAAATAACAGGTGATTATACACTGACAATCTTGGTAGGGAGGGCATTATTATGTTGGAATTATTTCTACGAGTGACAGAGGAATGGAGATGCCATATAGGCGCCAAATCACGAAGGAGAGGACATATTTTTTTCTCTTTTTGTTGCTCACAGTGATAATTCAGATATGTTCCCCCTTCCTTTAATTGCAAACTAATAAAAATGCTTTTTTTTCATGTATCAATAATTAAATATTCTACTTATTTTTCAGTTTAGTCTATTTGTCTAGTGATCAAAATTTCTTACACTAACCATGTGAATCATATATTTTATTTAGCAGATTAGTACAAGTGGCTCCAGCTATTATCTTCACTTTTTTATAATAACATTCTAAACTTTAGAAACAAATATCTTTTAAATTTCCTTTAAATCGATAATGAATGAACTTTACTCTTTTTAGTGACTATGAGCCTGATTCAATTGAGCAATCATAAGTTACTGGAGCCCGTAAGTGAGTCTGTAAGTTAACTTGCTTTCCAATTGGCGTCTTTTTCCTAGCTCCAAAAGGTTTAAATGTGTTACTGGCTTAAAAACTTTGAGATTGTTAAGCCTCCCGAAGCCTTTGATCTATTCTGTCCGCAAGAGTTATGGTTGCTAAAATCGCAAATCGCTAGTCAACTGCTACAATTCCTCAAGCCCGCAAATGTTTTCACACCAGTAAACGGCAAACGTATGAGAAACTCCTACAAGTGCTAAAGAGGACCCGCAATGGGGTTTAACCCCTGTCAGTAGCAATGAAATGCTATTAAAAAATGAATACTTCATTGTAAATTATGGGGAAAGTTATGAAATACATTATAATTAATTGCACAACAGTCTAAAGCTCGCAAATCGGCAATGAAAAAATATTTTGGCATTCACTTTTATCTTTTAGTTTTTTCAGTTTAGCTAGTCCGATCCCATATCGGAGCCCTAAACGCTAATTGATTGACATGTAACCTCCATGTTTTACTGACATCATGATGACGGTCTCATTTTTCTATTTCAAAATGAGTGATTGCCGTCTTCCTTAATTAATCATATTCCCGCCCTGAAATGCTACGGATGAGTGCATGGTTTGGGGGTTTGGCTTTCGGCCGTAACTTGCGGGTTTCTTCAATTAAATAGCACCTGAATTGTTGCAGACTGTGAGCCCGCAGCAGGCCCGCAGACATACAGGTTATATACCGTGAGATGCAGGCTTAAAATTAAATCGGGCTCTATATCTAGTATTCTTTAAACATAAACATTGTGCCCATACAACCGTAGTGAAAAACTTGTAATGAAATCACTTTACCAAATAACCCCAAAACTTATATGTACTCCATTCATCTTCTTTCTCCTATCTCTCACCTCTCCCTTCTGTCCTGGTCACTCAATTCAGTCCTAACTCAGTCACTCATTTAACTAATTGCCATTAAGGTGTTTTAAGTAGCAGTTCTATTTTTTCATCTGACTCTTTGACAATGTTTAATTTCCATTTTTATAGTATATGCATTCCTTCTTGTACTGTATTGATTATATGCCATCAAGAATCTCTTAAGATCATAAGTTCACTTGGATATCTCTATTTATAAGAGATTTCTTTCTGTCTCAGTACTTGAGTAACGTTTGCAAATTCTTTGAGCTTTACTGTCGTATAAGAGGATACATCTGTAAAAAATATTCTTGTTATAGCTAGATTTAATAATTGCCTCATTGTAGGGTGGAAAATGTATTTTCACAATAACATCTCTTGGTATAGATTTATCCATTCTAATTGGAAGCAGAATCCTATGGATTACATCCAATTTTCAGGTACTAATGTAGAGAACAGATCTCCTACAAATTTATTCAAATCACTGTCTGCAATATTTTCAGATATCCCTCTGATTCAGAGGTTATATCTCCTAGATTGGTCCTCTAAGCTGCACATTTTTTATTTTATTTAACTCTTCAATTTTGTTTTCCAAGGAGGACACTTTTACCAATAAAGAATTATGATCTATTGTTAGTTTGTCAAATTTGACAACTAGATCATCTGTTGTAGAATTCATTTCTTTAATGGCTTTCTAATTATTCATAATTTGATTCTTTAATTCCATTACTAGATTTGTTTGAAAGTCAATCAGAAGCTCTTTCATTTTTTAGCATTTAAGTTGTTCATCTTCTTGAGAGATTAATTAAATTCCTTTAGAGCTTTGTGTTCATTTTATAGGGGACTGATTGGGGGTTAGTTCCACATTTGAGGTCTCAACATAAGATACTTCTGCTAAACCCCCTTTATTTTTTGGAGAAAAACAATGAGATGTTTTTGGGGCATATTTTCTTGTCTTTAGCTTTTGTCTTTACCGGCATATCTATTTCCTTAGTTGATATCTATAAAATCAACCAGAGAGTAGATTTCGTTCTTAATATATAACTCTTTAAGGGTTACCAAATCCTCCAAGCCTGGCTTAATACTTAAAGAGTTACTCTCAGTTAATCCTATTCTCAAATGGAAATCAACCCAAATTCTAGATAGATATGGCTATTTACAAAATAAATTTTAAATTGTACATTTGTTTTCCTCTTAAGTCTGTTATATTCTCTGTATAATCATATGTTTCATATCCCTCCAGCTATCTTTTATGATGCATTTGTTTCTCTCTTTTCCTCCTTTCCTCCTTCCTTTTTCTTTCTTGAATTCCTTTCCTCCTGAAATTCCTATTCTCCGACCCTCTTTTTTGTTCAAAAAGTTATTTCATTTGGAAACACCGCCAAACATATATGATAGTGTCACTTATCTTATATGCATCTCTTTATCCAGGATCTTTTTTCATATGGTCAATGTTACGATCTGCTTCTTCAGTCGGGCTTGATAAGGCTGTTATTGTCGAACCCACCCAGCAGATCTTCAGATTCTTTTGATCCCTCCATTAAGACAGCTGATGTCTCTTTAAAATGCCTTTACTCAGATGCAATATTTAAAAATAATATGAACTCAAGCTTAGCATTATAAAACTCCTAAACTGCTTTAATTATTGTTGTAATTCATAGCAGGTTCAATAGATGTATATTTAAACTTGGGATGATAACAGTCTCAACAGTTTTTGTATCTTCTGGACTTTGTATAAATTACTATTGACAAGGTTTCATCTGCAAGGTATCATAACATCCACTTCAGTCATATAGTAATAGCGCTTATCTTCTCTCAGGGTTGTGATACATATAACTTATAGATATGTTATCTTATAGATATAGTACATCACCTCTCTTTTCTTTAGGAGCATATGTCTTCACGATATGTCATCTTCCCTTTCTTTAGGAGCATTTATCTTCATTAAGATTTTCAACACAGCAGTATCTTAACTGCCTCACATTTCTTCACAAATATATTCACAAGCATCACAGGCTGCCTTCAGACTGGCTTGTTCTCAGAGACAACATTCCATCTCACTCCATGTCATTAAAATAACAACTGACTCTCTCTGACAGTTACAGACTGACAACACAAGATTCTAAATTATTTAACACTTCATGAACCAAACATGCAACATACAGAATCCAAGATCACAAGTCAATCACATATATGGAAGCAACATAACATACAGTAACATACATAGGGTAATCAACTTAACATAAAAACATATTAAGTAACAATAACAATTACTAAACCCAAAGGATGGTCAAGGGGGATCATGACAGTTGACGTTGCCTCTTGGGGAATATCTTTGTCCGTGCAGAGATATATTGCACCTTTCCCTCCAGGGTTTTTTCTGCTTTCCCCTGGCTTTCTAGTAGGTCTCCACCACCTTCTGCTTTTGGACACCGGTTCCTTTCATGGAGTACACTCCACGCTGCCTTGGACGCCAAACTCACGCATGCTCGCAATATCTACAGTAGCTTCTCTCACGAGAAGCATAATATGGCGCCTGCACTGCATCTCCCCGTTGCCTCCACACGCTGGATTCCGGCATTCTAGGGGTAGAGAATAGGAAACGGAGAGGATATCTTATGTCCAGCACATGTCCTCCCTGCCTTACTTACACCAGATTAATACTGATGACTGACTCATATCTGGTCCTGTGACATCCTGTTGTTTTGAACCTGGATGGTTCATTTCTTTAAAATTGTGTGGATTTATCATTAGCTTGATATGATCATTGCTTTCTATTATGAACGTGGTTGTTATTGGCTTATAACAACATATTTATTCCTGCTGCAGTGTGCCCTCTGCAGCACATGCACACACATATACTCAGTCACCATTTCTCATAGTTATTATTATTATTGTTTATTTGTAACGTGCCACCATATTCCGTAGCGCTATACATAAGTTAAGTTACAGGCAATGACAAGTTCAAAATTCACACATTGCAATGGTTGAATGGAGGGCCCTGTCTTTGAGCTTGGAATCCGGTGTCCATATTGCTTTTCCTAAAGCACCTTGCAGGATTGAAACTCGCAGACTTACAATCTAAATAGTGGTAAACATGATTCTGACACTTGGTCCCTGAAAGGCTAGTACACTCATTTGCACATCCATATGCAGCAGTGGGCACACCCATACATGGGCTCTCTTTTTACTCATTTTATACATATCAGGTAATCGATTTGAGTATTTGTCACAGATTTGATGTTGCCAACCAGTGAGAGTGATATGTAAGCTTCCAGGATTTGACTAGGGGTAGATTATACATCTATTTCCTAGTCAAATCCATTAAGCTTATATATATATCTCTAATTGTTGGATAGTGTTTACATGGGATGTGTTTTATCTATGTGTGTGTGGTGTACATGTGGTGTGCCTTCCAGACACATCCCAATTTTTAAAGCCAAACTCCAGGCTCCAACTTCCCTCTTCCCTAGAAGGATATGAGAGTGGGCATGGATGCAGTGAGGAGAATAACCATCTATTTGGTCCTGTGGTTAGGGGCTCATCCCCCAGCCTCTTGTCTGCCTAACTGTGGATGGGGATCCTGCACTCCCTTCTATGTCTCTGCGGCCTGTCCCTTCCCACCACTACCCACCCCTGGAATGAGGCCATTCTCAGATTACCTATAACTATGTGAGCATCCCTATCTCCCTCTACCTCACCTTCCAACATACCCTCCCAAAACTACCACTACTAGCACTACCACCACTAGCCCTCCCCTCCACTCCCTCTTTCCATAACTCTCCCTCCCCTCCACTCCTTCTCTCCCTACCTCTCCCTCCCTCCACTTCCTCCCTCCATCCTTCCCCTCTTCTTCCCAGGGCCTCCTCTCTCTTCCTCATCTCCTCCCCACCTTCCCTAATTGCTCCTCCCTCCATCGTTGATAATAAAATAAAAATATGGTTAAATAAAAAATGTGTATATATAAATATATATATATATATATATATATATATATATATAAATAAAAATGTATGTTCTATATGGTTTTTTATGTGTAGTGTATAGGGTGAGGTGTGGCCTATATCTATGTTTATCTATGCATAATATTAATCTACATGTATGTAAACTATGTGTTATCAGTATTTATGTGTCTTGTAAATTAATTGTAAAGTAATATTTAGTTATTAGATATAAGTCAAATAATTAGAAACCGGAACTCCCAACTCTTTCCCAATAACCCAAAAGCTTCAAGACCAGTGTGCTAATTTGTGGAAATCTACAACACAGTCAAAAAGGGAGACTTGCAAATCTATTATCTCTCCCTGTCAAATACTTTTCCATTTGCCATTTTCGTTTTCTGTTGGCTCATATGACTATGGGAACAAAGGAATTGTGATGATTGTGTACCATTGAAATCATCACGTAATCCAGCCCCCTCAACATTACTGACAAAAGCTTGGCTTATAGATTTCGTGTGAGATACATAATATTATGAGAGAACTCCATTGAATACATGTGTAATGTTACAGGAAAAATTATCCCACAACCAAAATGATTTTATTTACTTTGCTTGATTTGAATGGAGTCCCTAATTTCTTACTTTTTGTGTAGTGTGGAGAATTTCCCTTTTCATTCGTTACACCAGTAAATGCATTGCATAATAGGCTCTCCACCAAGGGCTTTAGAAGATTCCACTCCAAGAAAAGTACTTAAAAAAATTGGCTCATTGTTAAACATATTTCTTCAATTATGTTTAATCTCATCCCGCAAGGCCCTTTAGATATTATTCCCATCTCAACGTGACCCTAACACACCCTCTTTTCAACAAAACGACAACACACAGTTTTTAACCCTACCCAATCCAACAACCATTATTGACTCATTTGACCCTGTAACTGAGGATGAAGTCTCTAGTTTACTATCAACCTCTGCCCTTAAACTTTGTCCACATGGTCCTGCTCCATCACAGCTAATACCCCCCCTCTAAACCACACTTATCCCAGCTCTCCCACATCTGTTCAACCTTTCCCTAAACACTGGCAAGTTTCCATCAACTTTAAAACATGTAATAATTAAATCAATTAAGAATCCCTCAGCTTCTACATCTAACTATGACCCTATCTCTCAGCTTTCCCTAGATTCTAAACTGCTTGAACAAATCATCAAAAATCCCCTACCCAATTTATTCCTCCAACTACTTCCTCGACACCATCCAATCTGGTCTCTTTCACCAACACTCCACAGAGACAGCTCTCAAAAGAGTCATTATTGACCTGCTCACTGGCAAATCAAATGCCTATTTCTCCTTTTCTAATCCTCCTCTGCTACCATTGACATAGTTAACCACTCTCTTCTATTCCAAATTATCCTCTGTCATGATTTACTTCATACTGAGAAGAGTGAACAATAAAGTGCCTCCTTCTCTGGCACCTCTTCTTCACTTCATCCTCTCACTGCTATAAGTACTTCTAGATCTACACATCCTCCTTTGTGGCTGATGACACTCAAATCTACCTCCAGCACCAGATCGATGCCCCTCTATTCTATGCCTCTCAAGCATATCCTCTTGGATGACCGCCTGTCAACTCAAAACTCAACATGTCAAAAACTGAGCTCCTAATCTTCCCACCCTCTGTTACAGTGTTCACTCTTCAAATATCTCTCACATTTGACAATGCCATCATCACTCCCACCTCCCTGTCCCATTGTCTTGGGTTCTACTGGACCCTGCCTTCTCTTTAATTCATCACATAATTTGTGATTGATGGTATGTGATGAATCATTTTTAAAACAGCCCATTACTCTGGTGAACAATATCTGAACTCTTATTTGTATGGTTGTGGAAGGGGGGAATTGTACCTTTTCTGAGCCCCCCGCATACAGACTGGGCTCAGTAGTTGTTTTACAGTTATTAAATATGTTTTTATGTTATGTTGATTACCCTGTTTTATGTTGAATCCCCATGTATGTTTACCTCATGATGTTAGATGCTGTTTCCACTCTCCCTGCATCACAGTTTCTATTCAAACTGAAATATTCCACTTCTTGCCAGTTTTGCACCAGAAAAAGTGTAGTATCAGATATCACTGTCTGACTGGATGAATATGCATATATGTCAAAATCCTCAGAGAAGATAAACACTGTCCTGGTTCTATGCAACTAGTGAAGTGGATGTTAGGATGGTAGAATGTCATGATGCCTTGATGAAGGAATTACAAAGAACCTGAAATATCTCTTGGGTAGGTTTGGACATAACAGCCTTATCAAGCCCAATTGAAGAAAGCACATTTCCATTGCACCCCTTGTCTCAAAATACCCCCCAACCTCCCTCTTCACTCTGCCAATGACCTCCTTCTTTCCTCCTCTCTTATCACATCCTCTTACAGCCTCCTTCAGGACTTTTTTTTTGTGCTATACCTATTCTTTGAAACTACTAGCCTCTTTCTACTATGTTTTTTTCCTAATTCAAAACCTTCAAATGCTCTAAAATGCAACAGGTTAAATACGTTTTTCACCTTCAGCCTTAATATGCACAACACATCTATCACCTTCATCTATCAAACTCATATGCTTTAGAGCAGGGGTCATCAATCTTTTAATACCTACCTCCCACAATATAGCACAGATCATCACTGCCTGCTGTCATCTACATAACATAGCATTAAAGGCCAACTGTCTGGGGCACATTCAGGGGGACGTGCAAGGATCATTCGGGAGTTCATCACATGTAAGTACAAACCTAACAATAATTTACTAGAATGTAGCTTGATTATGCATGACTCATAAAACGCAATTCTCTTTTCTTATAATTATACAGAATATCGGATGGGCAACAGTAGAGGAGAGATTATTGATATGATATATGATGACTCATTATTTGTTTGAACAAGATAAACTGGAACAACTTCTGATATCAGATAATGGTATTTATGACCACTGTCACATACCCATCATACGTGTACTGTTCGTATATAAAATCATTAGCACATTATGACATTATCAACATATTATGATCACATTATATGATCATTCAAATCCACTGCCAGTATAGGTCTTTAAGATTAATTGCAATGTGTCAATATAAATATAGAAGTATCATTCCACACTGACATAAGCTCAGCAACACTGACATAAGCTCAGCAAGGGTAACAAAGATGGGATCAAAACATCGGATATATCAGAGTCAAATTCAATTTTGAAAGGAAAATTATCATATGGTAGTTGTATAACTTGTATCTCCTCATATTGCAGATGAAGAATACATGATGTGTATCAACTAATTAGTTAGCAACACAGGCAAAGAATATTACCAGGTACAGCACATACTGTATGTATAGCTACATCTTTTGTCAGTAGTATTTATAACGTATGCATGTATGATTATTAACAGATCAACTCTATTAAAGGAGGTCTTTCATTCATTTTATACAGACATCCCACACACAATTATGAAGTGGTCCATCAACAGAATCCTGTGGATATCCTCATGGATATCATCAGAACCACATCAAAACAGCACATGTAAATATCAAATTATTGTTCAATGTGTAAAAGTTGTTATATTGAGACCTTGAGAGTATGTTCACATATATATCAGCATAGCCTGCTATATCAATAGCTTGTTAGATATCTCTGTAACATACATGTAAATAGATGTATTATTATAAAGAATGGAGGTCCCTGTTTTTGAGATGTGCAAACATACATGCATGTGATGGTATATGTTGAATGAGCTTGTCAAATATGATGTTTAATTTTCCTCATAGTTCATTTATTGTTTGTTACAGCTCAACAACATGTGTAATTTGGATCACTGTAAGAACAGGCAATGAAGCTCATCTTCAAGACACTGAATTGACATGCTGTTGTCACATTGCATCATGTATGTTCATATGCCTTATTCATCTTAATGTTATTGTTTCCAGAGTAATATTTGATAGTTACTATTGATCAGATAATCGGTTTAAAGCTTTAGTGTCAGGTTACTATGTAGATGTCATGGGAGGTTTTATCCTGTATGCTTAACACCTATAGTATATTACAAAGATTGGGTAATAGAAAATAAAAGACAAACCTTTATAAAATTCTACTCTAAAATGCATTCCACACTATATGAAGCCAATATATCTAATGTGATTTAAAATCAAAGACAATTGGAGATGCCGTAAACGGCAATCACAAAAACAAAGTTCAAAAACCCTCATTATAGGCTGGCTGGGACCTCAATGGATGCCTCCTTCCTGGAAGTCTGCACTACTGGCATATACAGTATACCAAGTTCCACCTCACACTGATGATAGCCAGTAAGCTTGAAACAGTTCTGTATGCAAATTATTCTTGGTTTGTACAAAAATCCAAACCCATGCTTTGCCTTAAAGCTGTTTAAGTACAGTGAGCAAATGCTTTAAGGAAGCAATGTATAATATTGCTATTTTTTGGATCCAAAGTGTAAGGAACATTGTCTTCTCATTTGCATGTTCCCGCCTTTTAGACATGCAAATAAACTTACAAATGTATTTGTTGTCTGTACTCTGTATGGTGGAGAGCTTATGCTCACCATATACTAAATTGATTATATATATATATATATATATATATATATATATATATATATATATATATATATATACAGTGGAGGAAAAAAGTATTTGATCCCCTGCTGATTTCAAACATTTGTCCACTGGCAAAGAAATGATCAGTCTATAATTTTAATGGTAGGTGTACTTTAACAGTGAGAGACAGAATAAAAAAACAAAAAAGCAAACAGGAAAAACGCATGTCAAAAAAGTTATAAATTGATTTGAAGGTCAATGAGGGAAATCAGTATGTGACCCCTTCGACTTGGTGGCAAAACCCTTGTTGGCAATCACAGAGGTCAAACGTTTCTTGTAGTTGGCCACCAGGTTTGAACACATCTCAGGAGGGATTTTGTCCCACTTCTCTTTCTAGATCCTCTCCAAGTCATTAAGGTTTCTTCTTGAGCCTCTCCTTTGTTGCCTTGGCTGTGTGTTTTGGGTCATTGTCATGCTTGAATACCCATCCACGACCCATTTCCAATGTCCTGCATGATGGAATCAGGTTCTCACCCATGATTTGACGGTACATTGCCCTTTGATGCGGTGCAGTTGTCCTGTCCCCTTAGCAGTAGAACATCCCCAAAGCATAATGTTTCCACCTCCATGTTTGACATGGGGATGGTGTTCTTGTGGTTATAGGCAGCATTCCTCCTCCTCCAAACATGGCGAGTTGAGTTGATGGCAAAGAGATCGATTTTGGTCTCATCTGACCACAACACTTTCACCCAGTTCTCCTCTGAATCAATCAGATGTTCATTGACAAACTTTAGATGGGGCTGTGCATTACTTTCTTGAGCTGGAAGAACTTGCAGGATTTCAGTGCATCATGGCATTGTGTGTTACTGATTGTTTTCTTGGTGACTATGGTCCCAGCTGCCTTCAGATCATTAACAAGATCCTCCCGTGTAGCTCTGGGCTGATTTCTCACCATTATCATTATCATTGAAACTCCACAAGGTGCGATCTTGAATGGAGCATCAGATCGAGGGAGACTGACAGTTATTTTGTGTTTCTTCCATTTGCGAATAATCGCACCAACTGTTGTCAACTTCTTACCAAGCTGCTTGGCGATGGTCTTGTAGCCCATTCCAGCCTTGTATAGATCTACTGTACAATCTTGTCCCTGACATCCTTGGACAGATCTTTTGTCTTGGCCATGGCGGAGGGTTTGAAATCTGATTGATTGCTTTTGTGGACATGTGGAGAGTTTGGATTGATTGCTTTTGTGGACAGGTGTCTTTTATACAGGTAACAAACTGAGATTAGGAGCACTCCCTTTAAGAGAGTGCTTCTAATCTCAGCTGGTTACCTGTATAAAAGACACCTGGTAGCCAGAAATCTTGCTGATTGATAGGGGATCAAATAGATATTTCTTTCACTGACCTGCAAATCAATTTATAACTTTTTTGACATGTGTTTTTCTTATTTTTTTGTTTTGTTATTCTGTCTGGTTGATAGCCATTGTTGTGTCACAGCTTGCAGATGAGGAAAAAGCCTGAAATGAATGTTAGATTTGGATTATCAGGTTGATCAGTAAGGGATATAATGATACTAGCGACCTGCCCATCAAAAATGACGGCAATAAAATTGTAATGCTGGCAAAGCTGTTTGCCATCTAATGTGAGCACCTTCGGAGCTCATTGCGAGCCTCTCCCCCTTTCTACTTCCTCCCTTGTGTCTCCTTTCCCCCTCCTCTCCCTCCCTTGTGTCTCCTTTCACCCCTCCTCTTTCTCCCCTGTGTCTCTTTTCTCCCCCTCTCCCTCTCTGTGTCTTCTCAATCCTCCCTCCCCTGAGTCTCTTCCCCCCTCCCTCCCCTGTGTCTCTTCCCCCTGTCTTCCTCCCCTGTGTCTCTTCCCCATCTCCCTCCCCTGTGTCTGTCCCCCCTCTTCCTCCCCTGTGTCTGCCCCCTCTCCCTCCCCTGTGTCTGTTCCCCCTCTCCCTCCCCTCTGTCTTTTTCCCCATCTACTCCCTCTATGTCTGTTTGCCATTCTTCACCACCACTGTCTCTCTACCCCACCTCCCCTGTGTCTCTTCCCCCACTACCCAGTGTCTCTTTCCCCTCTTCAGTGACCATCAATTGTTGAAAAGTTAAACATAATGATGAATCTATATTTATTAGTAGTTATTTCTTGTATAAGCATCAGTTTCTTGCCATGTCTGTCAGGATCTGTTGGAGTGATGACTCCTCCCTGTAAAAATATTGCATGATGTCATCCATGTTCCTTTGTGGCTGATGACTAATGTACAGGGATGTTCCGAGCATATCTGTTAGAAGAGAAGGTGGGCGTCGGTGGTGGTGGTAGAGTGGGGAAGTGCTGATGAGCCTGTGTGGTGACTGGCGATGGTTGTGAGCCTGGTGGTTGTTGGGTCCAGGAGGTGGTGGGAGGTGGAGGTGGTGTAACTGACCGATGTGCAATCCGGGATGAGGGCCTAGGTGGAGAGGAGTAACTCACTAATCAAGCACTTCTCCTCTAAGGTCTCCCAGATTTCGGTTTCAAAATCCAGACCCGGTTCATATCCTATGCCCTCCGGTCTGGGTGCTGCCTCCTATTCCACCTCTTTCCATGCATTGTCCGGGGCAGCAGCATAATCTGATTCCTACTCTCCAGCATCATGGGAGACCTGGACCTCCTATGTATTGAAACGAGAAACAATAATGTCTGAGTAAATCATCTTGTCTGATCATTATATTTCTGAGTGTTCCTGTATATCTGACTTGTAGGTTAATGTGACATGGTTACTTAAAATGTTCTCATTGGTAGTAGCTATTGTATTACATGGATGATCATTTTGCTGTATAGTGAGCCAGATTGGTTATGGCTCTTATCAACTTAATGGTTTATTTTGTGGTCTGCAGTATGCATCTCATGTGGACCCATACTCTACTGAACTTGCTGTGTGAGACTGACCAATCAGTGAACGTGTTCAGTAATTTAAGTTTGAAATAATTATTAACTAGACATAATGGAAAAAAATATATAAATAAACAATAAATGTCTTTCTCTCTCACGTTGTCTCGCTCAAAATACCTCCATCTCTTGGACCTGCATGTACACTTGCATACCTACAACACTGTGACATTTTTTAAGGCCCCTTCCTACCAGTTATTTAGCCATTTGCAGTTTTCTATTGTTTCACAGCTGGTATTTGTGTTTAATTGTGTTTCATGGTGTAGTATTGCAAGATTGCCATAAATTGCCTGTCGCATTTTAATGATGAGCAAAGGATTTACAAAATTTGGGTGAGTCATAATATTGCTAGGGAAATGCATTGAATACGCATGTAATATTAGGGGGAAAAGCTCCCCCGGTTGATATTACGGAGCAACGCAATTTGCATTGCTTGAATAGAATAGGGCTCTTAGACTGTACGTTTGTGAGTTTTCAGTCTGGTAAGGTGCTTGGAGGAAAGCACTACGTCCATTATCTTCTTAGCTAAAAGACAGGTCCCTCCATTTTTTTGCAATGCATTAAAATAGTTTTTGCCTTGTTCTTATCTTGTATAACATTACACAATATGTTGGCACATTACAAATAAATGATATTAATAATAAAATAATATTAAATAAATTGGATTGCAGTTTAACAAAATGTTTAACTGTAAAAATAAATACATAATTATATCAATGCAATTCTGAAGAAATAACAATTTATTCAAAGTATGCATCAACAGTATGATATTGTAATTCCAAAGGTATTTTAAGCTGTGTCATGCAAACTTTATTTAAGCTCAACCTGTACATTCATATATATATAGTGGTAAAGAGAGAACAGACACTCTACTTAATCCCAAACCCTAATTTAGTCAGTGAAAGAGAAAATTAATTAAAAATATACAATTTTAATAACCCTAAAGAGTTTTAAAACTGTGATTAAGACATATTTAAAAATATTGCTGCTTGAGCTGTATTGTCACAACATATTATTTAAGCACAACAATTGTGAAAAGACAATATAAGATATTGAAAATAAGTTATCATACTATTGAATGTTCAATTAACACAATTGTCCTGAAATATAAGTGATATAATTAAAGTGCCAAGTGCTAATTATCTTTAAAAATGATAATAGTAAGGTGCAGTTGGATTCAACTGACTAGCAGCTGATAGTGCCAGGAAGTATGGAAATGCACTTGGGATCAATGGTTGGATATATAAAAAAGAATTGCTTGTATCTGTAATTGATTGTGTGATGTATTCATCCATTTTGCTATTTTATGACTGTATATTACCACATTTTCTTCTCTTAGTGTAGTGTTTTCCTCATTTGACGGCAACTTAAACATTCTCAATGTGGAATTCTGATGGTAAAAATGAACAATGAATAAAAACAAAAGAAAATGCAATATGTAGTTTAGGTCTGAGGAGACTAAAATCGTTGATGTTGCCACTTTGCTATGATACAGCTGGAATGGTGAGTCACCTGGGTTTCACTGGTCAGTCAAAGCATGAAGGACAAATATTTCATGTGTTCTGCATTAATGTGATATATGATTCTGTATATCTCCTAAATAAATCATCTTCCCTTAAGATAAATGTAAATATAAGAACAAGCTGTAATATTACTTGATAATTTAATTCTCCTTTGTGTCCTTGAAACTTCGCACACAGCTCTGCAATCTGTTAGAGTGTCTAAATATATTAACTGCATAAAGTACTTAAAGATCTGATAAAATAGTTTCTCAAAATTAGACTTTTAGACATGTATTTTGTGATGCATTTTGCAGCCTTGTCTCACAAATATTTTCTTCTAAATTTAGGGAACTTGTTTACCCTACATTTATTTAGAGTATATGTGTCATGGTCACCATAGTCTATGATCATGCATGTTAGTTCAATTGATAAAATATACATATTTGGAATCATATGTCATATTTCAATGTGTGTATTTTAAATCACAGTAAGATATTATTTTTTTTAGAAATGTACCTATGCACACATATTCACACTACTGACAATACAGCAGTCATCAAAAGTCACACCTAAACTATCAGTGTCGCTTGATGCTCAGACACACACATTTTTACTGTACGCTTGCAGCAGAGAAATGTGATACAGTGGTAGTAGGAAGCCCCTCGATGCGGGTGTGATCTTATGAATGTGTTTACCCAAGGAGGCAAGGGATTGCATACCCCCAATGCTTGGACATTACTGTAATGCACTCTACATCTAGCAAACAGCGCCACTGCCCTGATAAGTTCAGCAACCTCATTCAGTTCCCCTGGTCTTTAACAGCTGTTTTGAACTCGTTCTGCCCTCAGCCAAGCACCTACAGAAAGTAACAATGTTGAGGATAGGAAACAGATTATTAGCCTTATTAAATTGCAAATCGGACAATTCTAAAGTGCTCTATATAAGCACAGATTATATATATTTTTTACAGTTTTTAGTTAGTGAAGACCTTGCTTTAGGATAGAAGTTCACTAACTAAAAACTAATGTAAAAATATATGCTCTGTGCTTATATAGAGCCCTTTAGAATTGTCTGAATCGCAATTTAATAAGGATGTATATATCATGAAATATTTGATTGGACCATGTTGAGTTGAAATGTATTCTCCTTCTTTGTTGTTGGTTTGAGAGTTTGCTACACTGATGTGGGTACATTAAAGGGATATGGAAGGTTCCTATATTTTACTAGGTATATAATATACCTGTGTATATATATTTTGTATTACTTTATTTTATAAAGAAGTGCTTTTGAGCTCTGTTTTACTGCCTAAAATGAAACAAACAGTCCCTGTATGGGCCTGCCCACTGCAGTGTATGCAGACACAGACTCTATAGGGTTGAATGTGCAGTGTAGTGGCTTAGCCTATCATGGACCACTTATCAGCAGCATGTTACTAAGAGATGGTAACTGATTGGTTACTATAAGACTCTGCACAGTCAATACTACAAAGACTGTGGCCGCAAGTTATGGAGTAAAGGTCGTATGTCTGCAGGCCTCCTGCGGGCCCGCAGGGTGCTCGAGTTATGGTGCTATTCAATTTGACAAGGCAGCAAGTTAGGGGCCGATAGTGAATTTCAGAAACCATGCCATTGTATGTAGAATTTGCGCGCTTTAACATGATCAATTCAGCAAGGCCATAACTCCCGTTTAGAAACAGGCAATGGAAACAGAGATCATCATCCTCACTTCCATTAAAAATGGAGGTTGAATTTCAAAGTCCTACAGGCTTGAATTACGAGTTACTATCGGACCCACATTTCACAGATATTGTAATATTGATAAAGCCATACATATGATATTCTATTACATGCAAGTTCCATTATATGTATTAACACATTGATTGCCGTGATCGATATAACATGGAAATCAAAACATGAAATAAAGTATTTTTCTTTGCCGATTTGCAAACTTGAGAATGTAGTGCTATTAATTCTAAGACCCAACATCATTTTCCCTTTTAACCGCTTAACCGATAATCCCAAGCGTGCGTGGCTCGTGGTTAATTTTCTCTTCCTAAATCGGTAACCTCGAGCCATGCTGGGGGTTACTGCAGAGAGAATCTGGAGGGGACCCAGTGCTGCCAAATCTTCCGATGTGTCCAGAGCTGCATATGCTAATGACGTGACGAGCATGTGACGTCACATCATTAGCATATGCCGGTCAGTTCACTGTCGAAAGACATGCTGCGGGGGGAGAGATGAGCAGTCAGCTCATATTATCATATATAAGAGGTAAGGAGAGAGGGGGATAGGGATTGGAGAGGGGGGAAGTGAGGAGGAGGTTAGGTGGGAAGGAGGAGGATGATCAGGGGGAAGGAGGAGGAAGAGGAGGATGATAAGGGGGAAAGGGGGGCAAGAGAGGATGATAAGGGGGAAAGGGGGGCAAGAGAGGATGATAAGGGGGGAAGGAGGGTGGAGGAGAAAGGGAAAGGAAAGGTAAGGGGAAAGGGAAGAGGAGGTTATGGGGGAAGGAGGAGGATGATAAGAGTGGAAGGAGGAGGAGGAGGATGATAAGGGAGGAACCGAGTAGGAGGAGGATAAGGGGAAAGGAGGGAGGAGGAGGATAAGTGGGAAAGGGAGGATAATGGAAAATTGAGGAGGGGCATAAGGAGAAAGGGGGAAAGGGAGGAGGAGGGTGAAAAGAAGAGGATAATAAGGGGGGAAGGAAGAAGAGGATAATAAGGGGGGAAGGAGGGAGGAGGAGGATAAAAAGGAGGAAGGAGGATAAGGGCAAAGGAGAGAGGAGGAGCATAAGGGGGAACAGGAGGAGGGGAAGGGGGAAAGGAAGGTGATTGGAGAGGGGGGAAGTGAGGAGGAAGGGAGGGGGAAAGGGAGGAGAAAGGGGGAAGGGCGGTATGATTATGTCAGTATTTTGTTATGTACCGCTTTAACATTCTAAATACTTACATAATCATACCACCAGGAGGGTTAATAAAAGTACAGAGTGTGTGTATATGTGCATTTAAAGTGATCCGGACATGTCTTTAAGTCCTTTGCGAGTCCTCCTTGGTACCCGTGACTTGTGGTTCAACTTTTGCCATATGCTGCCTTGGCGGGGTGATTAGCGGGCAAATGAAAAGCAATTTGCAATTTTATCCATCGGAACTCTTCTGGCCGTGAAAGATCAAAGGCTTTGAGGGCCATTAACTTGCGATGTTAACCATCGCAATTAATAGGAGGCCGGAGCCTTTAACCCTATCCGAGCCCGCAAAAAGACGTCCATTGAATAGCAAAATAAGTTATTGGCTACATTTCCGAAGCCCGGATCTCTCAATGCCTCAACTGAATAAGGCCCTGTGTCTTCATAAACTGCAGAGTGCAGACCCAAGGTGGTATCAATAGATTTAGGCACTAAAAATATAATACATAAAGTACATAAAAGTAAATAGATAAACTGGTATATTATATGGCAAGTAAAATCCAGAACACTTTCAGCCCACATCTCATTGTATACAGGCCATATGTCCGCGTGCGTGCTGCAGGCTCGCAGTCTGTTTCAATTCAGGTTCTATTGAATTGAACAAACCCGCAAGTTACGGTCCGAAAGCGGAAACCGTAAACCATGCACTCGTCCATAGCAGTTCAGGGTGGGAAACCAATAGAAAATGAGACCGTCATCATGATGTTAGTAAAACATGGAGGTTACAGGTCACTCAGTTAGTGTTTAGGGGTCCGATATGCGATTGGACAAAATCGCAAAATACAAAATAATAAAAGTGAATGACGATACTGTTCTATTCCATGTGGATGGCCTGATATGTGTTAACTCATTGATTCCCGAGATTGATAAAAGCCCCGAAATGACACATAATAAAATTAATTTTCCATTTGCAAGACTAAGACTGTTGTGCAATTAAATCTAATGTATTTCATAGCTTTCCCCATCATTTACAGTGCAGTATCGATTTTTTATTTGCAATTCACAGTGATAGGTACAGGGTTTAAAAACCCTTTTGGGTCCTCTCTAGCACTTGTAGGATTTTCTCCTAAATTTGCCATTTACGGGTGTGAAACAATTGCGGGCTTGGGGAATTGTAGCAATTGAATAATGATTTTAGTGATCATAACTCTTGCAGACGGAAAGATCACAGGCTTTGGGATGCTGTAAGTTCTGGGAGTAACAACCGCAAAGTTTTCAAGCCCATAACCTGTAAACTGTTTGGAGCCCACAAAGAGACGCAAATTGAATTGCAAATTAATTTAAGTCCTCACTTACGGGGGGAGGGGGGGGGGGAGAGTATTTGATCCACTGCTGATTTTGAACGTTTGTACACTGACAAAAAAATTATCAGTCTATAATTTTAATTGTAGGTGTATTTTGAATTTGTATTCTTTTATTAGAAGGTTTACAAATTCCATACGAAAATAAAACATTATTAACAGTCATATATGTCAGTTTTATCAAGTTATATATTCACAGTGTTATCATTTTGCGACAGTTAACTGACTAAACCTTCTTATTTTTTCATTTTTAGTGAGTACATTTTCGTGTGTCTAAACTGATATTACAACTTTAAGAGACACATAAGGCATAATAAACGAAGTAAATTCAAGAGTACAAAGTTGATAAGAGCATACGATATATTAGTTAGTACCTATCTATCTTTATCTCATGTACTATATCAAAATAAGTAGTCATGAGCTCCTCTGGACAGACCCGGGGCAATCCGCGGCTGGTTACTTCGCCTTACCTCGGGTAATACTTGCCATCTAGTGCTTCTGAAAGGTCTCCAGGGCTCCCCCACTCCAGTCTTTTCCTCAATATCGCTTCAGTTAATTGCAGGCGTTATATTAGGGGCACACTAAAGGAGGATGTTATCCAAGGGTCCCAGACTGTCTGGAATTGGGGCATCCTATCCAAGACAATATGGGTTAATCTCTCGTTAAGAAGTAAGTAGTTGATCTTCCTAGTCACCTCCTGAAAGTTTAGCGTCATGGCTTTCCATCTACTGGCTATGTGTGTCTTTGAAGCTAACGCCATTAATTGGAATAGCCTGTTCTGGGATTGAGACAAGTTTTTAATATGAACCCCCAGTAAGCAGGATTATATCGAAGGTGAGACTTCTTTTTGAAAAATTGTGCAGGTTAATCGGGTCAATTGTTTCCAGAGATTCTGGGCACGTGGGCAGGACCACTATACATTATTATTATTATCGTTTATTTGTAACGCGCCAACATATTCCGTAGCGCTATACATAAATTAGGTTACAGGCAATGACAAGTTAAAGATTCATACATTGCAAAGAGTGGATGGCCCTGTCTTTGAGCTTGAAATCCAGTGTCCATAGCGCTTTCCCTAAAGCACTTCGCAGGATTGAATTTGATCCCCCAGAAGCTGGCATCCCCTAAAACATTTGTTGCTCTCTTGTGGCTTAAACTTCTGCATTTTATCGGGGGTGCAATAGGCCCTGTGGAAACTTTGATTGATGTTTCTAATAAGGCCAAATTGAGTGATCCTTTTGAAAGATTGGAGCAAGATTCAGTCCATTTGTCCCAGTCCCATTCTGCCCCCAGTTCCTTTTCCCAATGTAACAGGAACTTGGGTTTCTGGCTACTAATAGAGCTAAGGAAGGTGTTGTACGGAGAGCTCAAAGTGCCTTTGGTAAGCGGGAGATTTTTACAGATAACAGTTAGCCAGGAGGCTCTAGGGGGCTCGGGATCCTTAACCATCTTGGTAACCCAACTTCTAATTTTTAAGTAATTGTAGAGTTCCGTAGCTGGCAAGTCATGGGTCGTGAAAAATTGGTCATAGGTCAGTAGTTTGTCGTTGGCGAACCAGTGTCCTATGCGGTCAAGGTGTCTGGAAGTCCACCAGAATTTAGACATGGAAATTGAGTCTGCTAAAATTTGTGGAAAGGACATAACTGACAGAAGAGGTGATAATTCCGAGCTAAGTTGATGCCTCAGGACAGAAGCGTTAAGGAGATCATAGGGTTTTGATGAGTTGTGAAGGGGCAGATTCTATGGGGATCCAAATCAGCTTATCCTAACTATGTGGGAACATTTGGTAATTTTCCATGAAGACCCAGGATGGATGGTGTGTTGTAGAGTGGGTTCTAGGTAGGGGGGCTAATTGAGCGGCCTTAAGATAAAGTCTCAAGTTTGGAGTCACGAGGCCATCTCTATTCTTGGAACGAAACATCACATGCCTGGGAATAAGGGGGCGTTTATTGTCCCATATGAACCGGGAAATACTATTCTGGAATTTATCTAGGTCTTTAAGGGAAGGTGCAATGGGAAGGGATCTAAATAAATACAATAGTTTAGGTAAGATATAAATTTTTATAGCCGCAATGCGGCCTGTCCATGAGATTTTAAAGCTCATCCATTTCTGCATATCCAATGTTAGAGATTTGTACAAGGGGCGGAAGTTTACCTGTACAGATCCTTGAACTTGGAAGTAAGTCTTAAGTATTTTATAGACTGTGCGGGCCAAAGAAACTTATGATTAGCTTTAAGGATGTCAATCTCACTTTGCGGCAATCCCATCCCCAGCGCCTCAGTCTTCTCTACGTTCAGCTTAAGACCCGAGATTCTGCTAAAGTCCTTTATAGTGGACATGAGTGCTGGTATAGATGAGAGGGGATTGGTCAGGGTACAAAGCATGTCATCCGCAAAGAGAGAGCATTTTAAATGCTGGAGGCCTACTTGTACCCCCTGGATGACAGGGTTGGTTCTGATCGCTTGCGCAAGGGGTTCTATGGCAAGAGCAAATAGCAATGGGGAGAGTGGGCACCCTTGCCTAGTTCCTCTTCGGATTTGGATGTTGGCTTTGTGGTCCCCTGGGAGTTTTAGGTTGCCTGCTGGGGAGTCATAGTATCTCCTAAGTTGATTGATAAAGCATCCCTTGAATCCAAATTTGTCTAGTATCTTATATAAGTATGGCCATTCTACCGTGTCGAAAGCTTTCTCTATGTCTAGAGCTAAAAGGCCTGCTGGTATATTAGACTAGCCCCAGTCCGTTTAGTAGGGATTTAATATGATTGGTTTTGTTGGGTAGTCTGTTGGTCGGTTTTCCAGATCTATCTAGGGTCGGGTCTAAGGTCAGGTTTAGGTCCCCCCCAATTATCAGTTTCCCCAAGTCCTGAGTCTCTAGTTTTTTCAGCAGGTTTATGAGGACAGTGTAGGGAGAGTTCGTAGGAGAGTATAGGGAGACTAGCGTTATTCTTTCCCCTCTTATAGTCCCGATTGCCATAACATAATTGCCGTCCTCATCTATCCGATTGGTCTCTACCTGGAAAGGGAAGGTTTTATGCAATAAAATTGCACAGCCAACTCTCTTGGTGGGGAGAGAGGCCAGATAGTAGGTGGGGTAATCCTTATGTAAAAGTTTAGGTTTGTTGTCGAGGGAGAAGTGGGTCTCCTGCAGAAAAATGACAGAGGAAGTGTGTTTTTTGTAGAATGCAAAGGCTTTCCTCCTTTTAAAGGGGGAATTAAAGCCCTTCACATTGTGGGTTATTAGGGTGTATTTAGAGGTAGCCATTGGAAGTTGGGTGTGAAGTCCTAGATGTATGTGACCTTAACCGGTAGTTGAGCTTGTGAGTAGCAAGGAGTGGAGAAGCCCGGAGAGCGAACAGAAGTCCCAGAAAATATGCTGTTGGTGGCAAAAGAGTCTTCCTTTTATCAAGAGGGCTGAGATCAATGAGAAGGGAGAAAGGTAGTCTAACATCAGAGAGGTAGGTAGATTTGAGACCAAAAGAGAGGGAGAGAAGAAATAAAAAGATTAAAAAAAAATTAAAAAGAAAAAGAAGAGAGAGACAAAAAAAAGGGGAAAAGGGTAGTAAAACAGCAGGTTTACAGTAAGTCTAATCCTTGTACTGTAATTACAAAAATCAAGTAGAATAAGCATAAAACAATCGTTTACACATAAAACTTCTGTCTCTTTCTCTAGAGAAAAAAGAGAAATCAAATCCACATAATGTGGGGAAATAACCTTGCAAACTATAGTTATTCTAAATGGTAATAGTTAAAAGTATTCTAGTAACATTATATCAGAACTTTAAATAACAAGAAGTGAACATCAGGCAATCAGCAAAATGTTGTCATAGTCCAGCTAGGTAGGGGGCCTATCAGGTCGTGGGCCCGGCTTTGAAGTGACAGAGAGGCCAGAATCTGCAGTGTATACCAAGCGTTTGTCTTGTAGGTTTCCTGCATTGTCCCGAAAGTTGCTGGACCCCTCAAGGATAGGAACTTGTTTACCATGGACTTGTGCTGGCTTTGGGGTCTGCTGCCTCTTAGGGATAGGCAGAGCAGGTTGCTCTTGGTTTGCTTCTATCGTGGACTCCGGACATAGGTGCAGTCGCTGTAACACAGTCCTCCAGGAAGCGGGTGGTATAAGTCTTGCCTTGGAAGGTGAAAGATAGAGCAAACGGAAAATTCCAGCGGTACTGGATCCTGTGCTGAAGGAGGATAGCAATAGCCGGTTTCATAAGTCTCCGCTTATGTAGGGTGTCCAGACACAGGTCCGCGTAGAACTGCAGGGTGGAATCGTCTGGTCCCTTGATGGTGTGCAGCTTCCTGGTTGCTGATAGTAGAAGGTCCCTGGCATGCTTCCTTAAAAATCTGACAATAACATCCTTGGGTGCATCCGGCTTCTCGTGCCTCCCAAGGCTCTATGGGCACGCTCAATCTCCCATACATTTTCAGGCTGATTAGGCAGGATTGTCGGGATTGTATCCCTCAGGTAGCCAGACAGGTCTTATATAGCTCTTGGGATGCCTCGGATGCGGACGTTGTGTCGGCAGGACCGATTTTCCAGGTCCTCTATCTTATATGTGATGTCAGAGATGTAGATAGTGTTTTGAGCAATAGAAGATCTATCTCTTTCTTGTGCTACGGCTATCCGATCCGTTGTTTCCTCCAATAGTTGGGTACGTTGCCCCAGTTCCTTCAGGTCTTGTCAAAGAAGGTTCAATTGCTTTTGCCAGAAGCCGCTCAATTGTAATCACTGATCTGGCCGATAGGTCCAAGTATTGGCTAGGAATGTTAGGGTTCTCTTCCCTGTCTGAGTAATCCTAGTTTTCTGAGGCGGATTCCGCAGGGGGGGAGCATCGGGCAGTTTTAGGCGTGAAGTGCTCC